>PVKM010006509.1:0-44050 GCA_004027735.1 Carollia perspicillata | reverse complement strand
TTTATACTGTAGGAGTGTTCTTTACAACACTTCTGAGTTTAATTTCTTACTCTATTAATTGAATGTTGGTGTTTCCCATTGCTAATTCTTACTTTAGTGCATTTATGGCAGACCTGGTGGGCCAGTGTTCACAAGAAGCGCCCTTGCTGCAGTTTTACACCATCACCAAAACCCAGAATTTTATGATGAGGTAAGTAAGATTTTCAAGGGAAAACCCAGTTTAACCAGTTTTAGGGAAAACTCTTAAGTTCTTTGCTTAGTATAGCAAAATTCAAGAGAAGCTGCATACCATACTGAGAACACAATGATAAAACTAAATGTTGAATTATTTATTTTACATATTTTTTAAATTATAGAAGTAATGTGTTTATTGTAAAAAATAAAAACTTGGAAAACACAGATAATATACAAAATAAAAAGTTAAACTCCCTCTTCTATCACAACCACAATTAATAATTTTGACATAGTTTTTTTCAGACTCATACCTTACATATAGTTATGTTTGTTAGACCTTTCTTATTGTTAGGTTTCCTTATGTAAAATTATATGTAGTTCTTTAAAACTACTAAATGAATTCTACTTAGAAGTGTTCTACCCTGGTTTTTTGTCATGGCTTGGCTGTGTTAAGTTAATGTAGTGGTTTCTCTTATGTGTTTTCCAGTTCCTTCTAGAACTGGAATATCAACTGTCCTATTTTGGGTCAGTAATGTCTTAGTCTGTTCATTATGCTATAACACAATACCACAAACTGACTGGCTTATAAACAGCAAATATTTATTTCTTGTAGTTCTGGAGGCTGGAAGTCTGAAATGAGATTGGCAGCAAGGTCAGGCAGGGGCCATCTCTCTGGTCATAGGTTTTCAGTTGTATTTTCACATGGTGGAAAGGGCAAGGGAGCACTGTAGGATCTCTTTCATGTAAGAGCACTAATCCCATTTATGAGGGTTCCACCCTCAAGACCTAGTCACCTCCAAAGGCCCCTAATAATCGTCACCTTTGGTGTTGGAATTTCAACATGTGAATTTGAACACAAATTCACCGGGTGTGGGGGGAGGAATTTGCAGAGGGGAACACAAACATTCAGACCATAACAGTATAACATTGTATTAAAAATCCCTTTCTTCTTTACCACAATTTACAGTCTCTGATTTCTTTGACCAGAGACCAGATGTACATGTATGCATTGGGTGACACATTGTGTGACTGCTTTCACCAAGAAATTTTGTTGCTTTTTGCCCTAGCCGGTATGGGTCAGTTGGATGAGAGTCATCCCACAAACCAGAAGGTTGTCATTGTGATTCCCAGTTAGGGCACATGCCTGGGTTCAGTCCCTAGTTGGAGTGTGTACTAAAGTCTACCAATCCATGTTTCTCTCCCTATCTTCCTCCCTTCCCATCTTTCTAAAAATAAATGAAAATATCTTTTAGAAAAAGAAATTTTGTTGTTTTGGAATATCCGAAAAATTGTTGTCTCCCTTACAGATTAAAATAGAATTGCCCACTCAGCTACATGAAAAGCACCACTTGTTGTTCACATTTTTCCATGTCAGCTGTGATAATTCAAGTAAAGGAAGCACAAAGAAGAAGGATGTTGTTGAAACACAAGGTCTGAAATATCATCATTCCTTTGATTGTTTATATCTTACACATTAGGTTCTTAAATTTTATTTTGATCTGAATTTGCATCCTTTCGCAAAGGAGTTTTTACATGACCTTTGTGAAGGTAGCATGCCTGGCTTGTATGTGTAAATTTCCATAAAAGATAATTTTAGAATTCTAATCCCAAAGCAGTCAGAGTACATTGTAGACAATGTTCTGCAGAGACTATATTCAGGGTCTTTTCTGTTTCTTTAACCCTGATGGATAATGATAGTTTTTAAAGATCAGGCAGTTTAGTAACATCAGCTTTCTTTCATAAGTTTTTGTACATTTACAGTGAATTTTTTTGTGCTTTGTTTCAACAGTTGGATATTCCTGGCTTCCTCTCCTGAAAGATGGAAGGGTGGTGACTAATGAGCAGCACATTCCTGTTTCAGCTAATCTCCCATCTGGCTACCTTGGCTACCAGGAGCTTGGGATGGGCAGGGTATAGTACTTTAAGATTGTTATCCCAATTCCTTCAGAAAACATAAAGACCAATGAACGCAGCAGTAACACAGAAAAGCACATAGTATTTTTTGCCAGTCCCAACATTTTGGTTTTAATTATTTATTTTCAAGTAAACTTAGGCCTTTGCAAGGCAGCGCTATTAACTATATCATTATATCATTATAGAATTATAGTTATAATTTTGGTATAAGCCCAGAAGTAACAGTGCTTCAACAGGGATGTGGAGACTTGGAGATACTGGATGCGATAGAAATTTGGATGTGCTGGATAAGCTAGGATATCTCTGCAAACTAGCCATGCTTAAGTAAATATGTGTTTAGGTCATGCAAATGATTAGAAATTGTCTTCCAGCTTACCGTAATAAATCAAGTAAGCAAATCTCTTATCCATGTGCTATCGCGTTCTGATACCTTTCTGATTCATTAAAGCCTGAATTGTCTCAGATTTCTCCAGTTGGTTTGTGGGTTTTGCATTCTTTTTAATTATCTTAGATTCTATAGACATGCTTAGATAAGGTTAGTTTCATTTCATTTTGAATGGCTTTTAGTGTTTCTCTACATTTTAAATAGTGCCAAATGTGGACCCATGTTATGGACAAATAGTTAAAATATTCCAAAATAAGGGTAAATCAAGTAACATTCAGTTGTAATTCTTAATATGAGCGTGAGAAAAATGGAAGTTTTTGAAACTAAAATAAATACAGACAGATGTTGACCCTTTGTGCCAGGAATACTCACTGTCTTTTTGGCTCTATCTGGCACCTTGTGGTATCACTTTCAGAATCTCAGACTCAAGTTTGGTTAAGTCACTGGTGAAATAGGATTTTTTCCCTCTTAAATGGACAGTAATTCTCATAGCTGCAACTAAACAGAAAAGATAACTTAGAAGATCCAGTAAGAAGAGCATTGTACTTGGGGAAAGAAAGTGGGCAGAAATTAGTGTTTGTTGAATTTTTGCTGTGAACCAGGCATAAGCATGACTGTCAGGTCCCCAGAGCTGTTTGGCTCTTCGGAACCTCATCAGTGCCCTCACTCAAGATGGTGGTTGAAGCCGAGATTACTAATGTGTTGGGATGTTTTTTCCCTCCATATTTTTCAGCACTGTGGTCCTGAAATTAAATGGGTAGATGGAAGCAAGCCGCTGCTGAAAGTTTCAACTCATCTGGTTTCCACAGTGTATACTCAGGTACACGCTGTTCTGTTAAAATTAGCAGTGTTGTTCTGTGAATGAGTTTGTATGACTTTTTGGTGAAACAAAAGTCTAATTGATATGTTATATGGATATATTTTTACTCTGCAAGTCTCTTTTGAAGAAAAGAAGTACATATAAGGTACTCATGTACTGAAATAAATGACGAGTACAAGTAACATTTCTTAACAGTCTTCCTCTTTTGTTGACAGATCTTTTGAAACCTTTTTTAAAATTTATTTTTATCTCTTTGATGTTTTCATTTTTTATGTGGTTAGTTTCATAGTCTAAATAAAACACACCTACTGCAAGAAACAAATACTACTATTTTCACAGCCAATGTGTTAATAAGCTTTCATTTTCTTTTCTTTATTCTCTCCCCCAGGATCAGCATTTGCACAATTTTTTCCAGTACTGTCAAAAAACTGAATCTGGAGCCCAGGCCTTAGGGAATGAACTTGTAAAATATCTTAAGGTATCAGATGGCTTTCTTAATAATCCCTTTTTTAAGGAGTTTGGAGTGGATTGGGTTTTCTGTTTGGCAATGAGTGTTGTAAAAATGCTTTTTGCTAGATGCTCTCATATCAACAGCTTCTATATGGTTTTAGATAGTGTCAAGAAGGAGACTCAGAAATAGTGCTTCTCCTAGCTTCGTCCTCATCCCATGTATACTCTTCTCATGCCAGACCTAAAACATACTATTTCCTGCACAGAAAACCACTCACTTACAGAGGCTCCTCATGTGGAGTTCTCATAGGCACAGAGCAGGAACAGGAACATAAGGAGCAGTGACTTTAGTCCCACAATTTAGGAACTTCTAGGTCATTGTAGGAGATAACATAAGCTTCATGAACACATACTAGGTGGGTTAAAAAACATACCAAATAATATATTTCACCACCCCAGCTTTGTGCAGGGTTAGGGAGACTCTTAGAGTCATTGAACAATGGGAGCAAGGAGGGTTTGTCTAAGGGAATTTCATCCAGAACATGATTCTAGGGGAATACTTTCTAAAAGGAGAGTAGTTAAAAGGACATCCTAGGCATGGGGACAAAATATAAGAAACGTGAGAAATGGAATAGAAGTTTGTTTGATTTAAGCAAGGAAAGTGGAATGGGGATCCTGAATTATTGCTGTGCCAAATCCCCTTTCAGATATCTTACAAGTCATGTGACTTGAAGAAGAGCTTTTATATATGTTGACTTGAAGAACGGACCTTCTGTTCGTTTCCTATTGCTCCTGTAAGAAATTACCATAGCCTCGGTGGTTTAAAACAACACATATTTATTATCTTATGCTTCTGTAGGTCCAAAGTCTGGCATGAGCTTCACTGAGCTAAAATCAGGGTGTTATTAATAAGAAGTTTCTTTTCTGGAAACTAGGGGTGAATCTCTTTTCTTACCCTTTTTGTCTTCTAAACACTGCCTTCATTTCTTGGCTTGTGGCCACTTTGTCCAACTCAAAGCCAACAAGTTTGCACCTTGGACTATTTATCCTTAGACACGTGTCCCCCAACTCTCCTCTTTTGCCTCCCTCTTCCACTTTTTTTTAAAAAGATTTTATTTATTTATCTTTAGAGAGGAAGGGAAGGAGAAAGGGAGAGAGACATCAATGTATGGTTGACTCTCGTGCGTCCCCTGCCAGGAACTGGCCTGCAACCCAGGCATGTGCCCTGACTGGGGATTGAACCGCGATCCTTTGGTTCGCAGACCCACACTCAATCCATTGAACACCAGCCAGGGCCCTCTTCCACTTTTAAGGACCCTATGATCACATCAGGCCCACCTGGGTAAATCCAGAAGCACCCCCATCTTAAGGCCACCTGGTTAGCATCCTTAATTTCCCTTTGCTGTGTAACATATTCACAGATTCTGCAGTTTAAAACATGGATATCTTGGTCCCTTTTTTTGCTTGCCACTGCCTTCCATTTGTTTTAGATGGACTTCTTCCATCCTTCTTTGAAACTGAGTGGAAGTTCCTTAGGCTTTGTTTACTTTAAAAAGGATAACTTGAACTTTGGTATTCCATGTCTCTAGAGCCTGCATGCAATAGAAGGCCATGTGATGATTGCCTTCTTGCCCACCATCCTAAACCAGCTATTTCGCGTCCTCACCAGAGCAACTCATGAGGAAGTCGCTGTCAACGTGACACGGTGAGAGATGTAGAAAGGTGGATACTCTTCTTCCCTTCAGTCTGTCAATATGAGGAACATAGTCATACATATCTGGGATGCTAGTATGTATTAAACATTATATTTAAGACATTTCTTTTGATCCCATATGTAGAGATCCCATCTAATGCCTTATTTCCTGTGGTGCCAATAGGATCATCATTGTTCTAGTACTGTGATGATAATGAAATGTTTTCTATTTTCACATTACTATTCATTGCTTTATTCATTCCTATGGTGTGTAGGGTCATTATTCATGTGGTTGCCCAGTGCCATGAGGAGGGATTGGAGAGCCACTTGAGGTCATATGTTAAGGTATGTAAAATAAATTGTCCCAATCATTTATATCTGTGGCTCTCCAATTTTCCTTCTAGATTTTTTTTTAAATCTAGTTATTTTTGGATTTCTGTTGGGATGAAACTTAATACCTATGTTTTTTCTTCTATATCACATAGCCAGGGCTTGCATCTACATGAGAGGAAGTCCAAAGAGGGGCAGCTATTCATTTATTTACTTAATATCATTTTTTTGTCAACTGCATTTCTTGTTTTAATGGGTTTTGCAAATAATGTGACCCAAAAGATGTGGAAGTTTAAAGAAGGCTATTAACTCACTCTTAGCTAGGCCTCTGGTATAGCTTGTTGTCTTCATTTTTTTTTTTCCCCATCCAAAATTTCCAGGAAAACTGCTTCTCCCAAGACAGGAAGGTTAGCTCTGGCCACCATCTAAGTAGATGACTACATGGGACAGCAAGAGGTGTTGTTGGGACAAATACCAACAGGTTCTTCATTTTTATACAACACTTAGTAAACATAGTGCCAGTTACTGTTCTAAACAGTTACACACATTCCATTTAGTCTTTGACACTCTATGAAGTATAGCTGTGTGTTTGTTTAAAAAATAAAGTTCAGTTTGTTCAGGGTATCAGTTATCCAGTGTTGTGTGACACATTTCATGAAGTCCTTAGGAAGTGGAGTGGTGGGCTACACAACTACTGACCTGAGTCAGGTGATTCACAGTATTTCAATAAGTTCCCGAAGACATCCTGAACTGTCTCTTTCCGTCACATGACAACAACCCTTCTCACCTTCCGTTTTCACACCTTCCTCTCCCACCCATGCAATTGTATCTCAGTCCCTGATCTCATCCTTTGGATCCTTTTTGGCATTCAGCTCATCTTGGAGAACCAGTGCATTAAATCATCTTTCCCTTTTCTTCAAAGTATGCTTATAAGGCTGAGCCGTATATTGCCTCTGAATATAAGACAGTGCATGAAGAACTGACCAAATCTATGACCACAATTCTCAAGCCTTCTGCTGACTTTCTCACCAGCAACAAACTACTTAAGGTATGTTGGGAGAGCTAGTGTGACTCTGCAGTATTTAAATTGATTTTAAAAAATTCATACTCCTCAGCTTTATCAATTTACCTTATGTGGTTTTAGAGATAATCACTAACTCCTAAAAAGTGGTAACAGAGTCAGTTCTTCAATACCACTTTTGCTACTTGTACTAGTGCCTCTATGGAAGCTGCAAATTATTATTATACTCAAAGTTTTGTGGCGTCTAGCTGTTAATAAGTCATTATATTTAAATCATTGGGGGATTGCAAGTTAGAGATTATACAGGCAAGTGTCATCAGGCAAGACTCAGCCAAGAGGAAAGATTGCATATCTAATCGAGCAGCACCACTTGTGTCGGTTATGCCATGCTGAGCTCTTATGCCCTATTTCCTAGGGGGATGAAGTCATACACTGTCAGACACACGAAAGCAGGAGAGCACCTGCCATACACCTCCAGTCTGATCAATCACCAAGAGGTTCAGCCATGTTTTTTGGTCACATCTGTCTTATGTCAGTAACATTGTCAGTCTAAGAGAATAAACATCTCACCTAACTGATTGTTTTTCTTACTGGAATCTTTTTTTTTCTTTCAGTATTCATGGTTTTTCTTTGAAGTTTTGATAAAATCCATGGCTCAGCATTTGATAGAGAACTCCAAAGTTAAGGTATGTCATCTCATATCAGGGCTTGTATGGTAGTTTTTAGGGAAAAATATAATTCATTGTGTTTGTAGCTAACATTTATTAACACTTTCTGTGTTCCACTTACAAATATTGTTTTAAGTGCTTTCCAGTAGCAAAGCATTTTAGCTTTATGACAACTCTATAGGGGAAGTATTAGTCTTACCCCTCATTTTATAGATGAAGAAACTGAAGTCAGGATGCTTGAGTTTTTTGCCTAAGGTCATGCTGCTAATGAGTGGAGGGAGCCAGGTTTTGAGACCACTCTGGCTCTAAAGCCCACATTCCTCAAGCACTGTGCTATTAAATCCAAAGAAAAATGTGCCTTTTCCTTCGATTAGCTTAGAAATCTTCAAGTTTGTTGAAATGGGAATAGTAATTTAAGCATTCATTTAAAATGCATTTACCTGATGTTTTTTAAGTGTCTTGAACATCTTAGACATTTCTCTAGGACTTAGATGGATCTCTGATGCTATTTCATGTCCTCTGTAACCAGTGAATTGAGTCTGAAATAACTTAGTCTCCTCTCTGAGGTGCCTGGGTATGCGCCATGCTCTTCTCTGGACTGATGCATGTCGAGGTATGACTGGTTGTTGCTAGCTGTCTGAGCTTAGATTAATTTTTATAAAATTCCAAGGCAGTGATCACAGGTAGATATATCACAGAGCTCCTTCTGAAATGCAGTCTTGGAGTTGCCATTATAACTGTGAATTCTCGCCATACTGTAGCTGTACAGAAGTGGGAGCTTGAAGAGCCTGGGTGAGAGGTGGGGGCACTGGTGCCGGGAGCAGTTGTGGTGCCTGGCAGCCACTTTCAGTGAATGTGGGAAGGAGGGCAGAGTCACAAGCAGGGAGGCTAATGATATTGGCCATCTGGCTCTGGGAGGAAGGCTTGGGAAAGGCTGCTGGATTCTGTCAAGGAGAAGGCTGGTTGTTCAGAACCTAAAGCTATAGTTTCTCTAGTAGAGTGGGCACTGGCACCTGACCAGATGGTTTCCGTTTTTTTTCTCTTTTCGATCCAGTTTTAGCACACAGAGAGATGCCAGATGGAGTTGGGCCCTGCCTTCCACAGAGTAACACACCATCTAAATCATGCTAGAATAGCCTGCCAAGGAAAAAGTATAGCAGACTTCCTACTTGGCAGTGCAGCTAGTGTATGAGCATACATGTGTGTGTATGTATACATGGGGCATGCACATGCACATATGCAGGTTCTTTGGATATATTATCTTTCTGTTAAGAATGTTGTCATATGCAGGCTAGAGTTTAGGCCTATACCTATATTAGTTTGTTAAGGCTTCCATAACAAGTAGATGGCTTGAATAACAGAAATTTATTTTCTCACAATTCGGGAGACTGAAAGTTCAAGATCAAGATGTCTGTAGGGTTGATTGCTTCTGAGGCCGCTCCTTGGCTTGTGGATGGCTATCTTCTTCGTGTGCCATTATATTGTCTTCCTTCCATGCATGTCTGTGTCCTAATCTCTTGTCTTATAAGGACACCCAGCCCTGTTGGATTAAGGCCCACTTAATGACCTTGTTTTAACTTAATTACATCTTTAAAGACCCTGTCTCCAAACACCATCATATTCTGAGGTATAGGACATTAACAGGAATTTTGAGGGACCCAATTCAGCACATAACAAAGTCCCACTGGAGTTTTTAAAATTATTTTTGGCTCTAAATAAATATAATCACTTCAGAGAGATTAATGACTCGCTTATATTTTAAAATGTAACTGATTTGTTTACACAGTATTCCATGAGCCGTTATTATATGCAGGCTCAAGGGTTACAAAGTTAACTGTAGTGTGGTTTTTGCCCTCACAGAATTTAGGTGGGAAAGGGTACAATTAGACCATGGAAACAAAGGTCAAGGGAAGTGACAGACAGTTCTGAAACACCCACATGAAGTATATATAAAATCAAGGATCAATGACATCTTTCTGAGACCTGTGATAGAAGATTAATTAAGGAACTCAATTGCATGCGTTCTTTTCTCCAGAGGCCAAATTAAACCATAGACCTTTAGGGATGATAGAGACCCGAAAGCTACTTTCTGGTCCAGTTCCTCTCTTATGTCACAGAGGTTGAAATGGACCTATGGACCCATGAAGTAACCTGCCCAGAGTCACACAACTGAGCAGAGCCAAGAACTCCTGCTAGAGTCAGAACCAGCCTCTCTCAGATGCACTGCCGTTTCCTGTCTCATAACTTAATTCTCTCTCTTTTTAAAAAATATTTGTATTTATTTATTTACTTTTAGAGAGAGGGAATGGGAAGGAGAAAGAGTGGAAGAGAAACATCAATGTGTGGTTGCCTCTCATGCGTCTCCTGCTGGGAACTGGCCTGCATCCCAGGCATGTGCCCTGACTGGGAATTGAACCGCGATCGATTGGTTCACAGGCCCACACTCAATCCACTGAGCTACACCAGCCGGGGCATAACTTAATTATCTTATAGCCACTAGGAATTGCTTTCGGAACTCCGCAGAACAAACCATTCAAGTGCTACCATGTATGCCTTTTCTGGAAATTAATTATATCTTTGTCCTAAAATAATATTCAGTAAGTTTTTAGAAGTAGCTTATTTTAAAATTGTTATCCAGTTTAAAAATAAACACTGACGTCCAAAAGGAGAAAGCTCAACTATAACATAATTTACTATAAAAAGACATTCAAAACACCTACTTAGCACCCGGGAGAGCTGCACATTTCCATGTCGTGCCAGAAACCACGCCACTGTTTCCCTAAATCACATATTATTGATCTAGGAACTTCTCCCACATTTTTTGAAGTCTCCATTCAGTTTGCCTTATATCTTAGGAGTAATGAGTTTTCTGTGTTTGAATTAGTTATTTTTATGTTCATCTTATACTTGGATCTTAAGGATGTTCTGAATTTAAGGAACAAATTCATGTTTACCATTGCTGTACCATCAGTGATTTCCAGATTCATGATCAAATCCTGTCAGTTTTAATATTTTTTGACTGAAGATTATTTATAATTGTGACGTGATTTCCTTCCTCGTTGGTTTTTCTTCAAATGCCATAACCAAGCTCATGCCTGTCTTGTAGGTATACCTGGGCCATGGATTCATATCAGACCAGATAATGTTTTTGGTGTTGCTGAATGTGTTTTTCCCAAAGATACCTGGCATTGATCAGAATTTGGGCACATCGTGTATGTGGAGCTGAGGCCTTCATGTATACTCCCTGTGTTAGTGGGGTCATTCCAATCTGGTGCATATTTATGTGGAGGGATAAATTTGCATGCTGTTCTGCTTGTTTCTGATGCTACGCTCTTCTGAAAAGGGAGGTGGCCATGTGTCCACTTTCCCATCCCCAGGCAGTCAAGTCAAACTACACTGTTAACATTTGCTGGAAAGGCTGCGTTTCAGAGCCTCTCTTGGAACCAGCATCTAAAATAAACATTTCTTTGCTAGACTTAAGTGTTTCATAGGTGACATATGCTTGGAATTTAAAGTAAGTGGTTTTTTAGTAGACTTCATGGAGGCCTGCTAAGTTTGTAATTCTCAACCCCACTCTGCCTCAATAAGTAATATATTCTAGGTGTTTCTTTTGTATCATTTATATTTAGCAACTATAATTTCAGCAGACTCATTTTGGATTTCCTGCCCTCCCACACTGAATCAAGCAAATTGCTGGCATTACACAGGTGTACTTCAAGGAAGTTGGAAAACCTGGCATAGGATGAATATATACCCTTAAGAGTCACTTATTTAACCTACAACCATTTTCTGGCTTAACTGAGCAAGGAAAGAGTTTTTATTTGAAAAGTGGAAGGAAGATGGTATGATTCATGTTCTAAATGGATTGTTTGGACCGCTCCTAAATTATATTTGTAAACCATGTATATGGGTGATGGCAGAATGTTCATATCCATACTTTCATCCATGGATAAGTGCTTTGAACAGTTGTTTGCTATGTACAGAAAATTGAAGAGAAATGCACATGGAGTAGAGGATGCATCCTCAACCTTGAAACTGACAGAGTCCTTGGAGAAAGAAGACATTTAGCTTGCAACAGTTGGAGAACAGTGCAGGAAGGTGTATATGTGAGCTCCAAAATGATAGGAGATTAATGAGGAGATAGAGGTGGAACTTTACCTGGGCCTAGAAAGATGCCACATTTAGAGAGAAGAGAATAAGCATTAGGAACAGGAGAGAGCTCATGCACAGGTAAGGCTTCTGTGGCAGGTCTCAGGCTGAGAGTAGAGGGAAAGAGTGAAAAAGAAGATCAACAGCCATGCCTCGTGTGACTCAGTGGATTAAGTGCCGGCTTATCAGCCAAAAGGTTGCAGGTTCAATTCCCTTTCAGGGAATGTGCCTGGGTTGCAGTCTAGGTCCCCAGGTGGGGGCTTGTGAGAAAGGCAACCAAGTGATGTTTCTCTCTCACATGGATGTTTCTCTCCCTCTATTCCTCCCTCCCTTCCCCTCTCTCTAAAAACAAATAAATAAAATCTTTTTAAAAATGCATGAGATTTAAAAAACAAAAAACAAGATCAACATAGAAACAACAATGAGATTATGGGGAGCTTTGAGGCTAAGCAGCCAGTGATTTGATAAAGACCGTAGAAAAGTAGAGTAGGTTCTTCAGCAGGAATGACAAGATGGAGGAGCATATAAATGTTAGCAGAGTGGCTTGCGAACTTTATACCAATGAATCTGTCTTGCCCCTGGAGTTTAACCTGTGGAACAGATTAATATACCTGTCATTTTTTATATGTCTGGGTTTGTTTATTTGTTTTTTAGCTCTCTCACTGGGTGGAAGAGGTGGGATTGGGGATGAAAATGGAAAGGATGAATGAATAAGAGAAAATGTTAAGTTGACTAATTATTTGACCCAGCAACTCTACTTCTAAGTATTTACTGAATAGAAATGAAAACATATTCACAGAGAGATCTGTATGTGAATGTATGTGAATGAGCAGCTTTACTCATAATAGCCCAAAACTGGAAACAACCAAATGTGCACTAACAAATGGACAAATGTGGTAACTCCATACAATGGAATACTATCCACTAATAAAAAGGAACAAACTACTAATTTGTTCAACAACATGGATAAATCTCAAAAGCATTATGTTCAGTGGAGGAAGTCACTGTGGCCATGCAGACTTTATACTCTGTGAATCCATTTTATGACATTCTAGGAAAAGAAAATATTCTAGGGACAGAAAGCAGAGCAGTGGTCTCCAAAGGCTGGGGGTGGGGAAAGGAATTCAAAGGGACATAAAGGAACTTTTATGTTGAAAGAAATGTACTGTATCTTGGTTGTCATGGTGGTTACACAACTATATTCATTGCCAAGACTTGCCAAACTGTATGCCTTAAAAGGGTGAATTTTAGTGTATGTAACAAATATCAATAAACCTGACTTAAACAAACGGAACGTAGTAAAGTTAGTTTTTAGTGGGGATAAAAAGATCGCTTAGATATTATGTTTGAGAGCATAGAAGAGTAGAGCATTTGGGAGAGATAATTAGGATGTAGTTTACCAGGCAAGACAGGACATGATGAGTTTTGTTTGGGATATACATCTTAAGCTTCAGGGCCATGGGTAGCTCCTGTCACAGAGATCCAAAATAACAGTAACTAAAGAAAAAAATGTTATTTCTTTTCATGTGAAAGTACAAGCTAATATGGGGGTTTTGTACCACAAAGTTTATCTGGGACCAAGACTTTTTCCATCTCACTGTTTTGTACACCTGGAGTGCTACTCATACTTCCGATCTGACTGGGTTCACCACCATGCCCATGTGGAGCCAGTAGGAAGGAGAAGATAAACCTTTTCCTGGATGTGACCTGTTGCTACCTCAATGGCCATGTTTAGTCATATACTAGCTAGTTATACTTACCTGCAAGGGATTCTGGTAAATGTAGTCTTTATTCTGAGTGTTCATGCCCTCAGTTAAAATGTTGAGGTTCTATTACCATGAAAGAGAAGAGAGAACAGATATTGGGAGGCAACCAGCAGTTGTTGCCACAGGCATAATGGCATAGCCCAAGAAAGTTTGCAGGTGGAGAATCAGGATTGGGCAAGGAAGAAAATAGACACAGCTGGAGAAGATGATCTGTGAGCACCAGTCTGCTAAAATCATACACCTAAGCTTTTCATTGGGAAAAGCATTGTGTTAGTGTGCAGTCATTAGTCAAAACAGAAAAAGATAAGGTTATCTATACAAGAGATTTATTAGGAGCATTGACTGAGAAAAAATGGGAAAGAAGCCCAGGAGAGAGTGGGAAAACCATCAGATTGCGGAAGGAAAGAGAGAAGGAAGGAAAAATCTTAGACTGCAGTGCAATTCTAAGAGCATTGAGCAAGGCCACTGGAAAGTCCTTGAGCTCAGGTTGACCATCAGAGGACTCCGGTGTTCCCCAGGAACAAACCTCCCTTGGTATTCGTACCACCCTTGGTCAGTGCCCGGGGGCAGCCCATGCAAGATGTGGCCATGGTGTGAATGCAGTAGCAGAATTCAGAGCACAGCACCTGAGCCTTGGGTCACTTATACCTCCTGCAGTTGGAGATCTGAGTGACCATTTTTATGGCCACCAGCAGGGTAGAGAGACTGATTTTGTGAATGAAAATCATGAAGAGCTTGGAGAAAGAAAAGATGTTGTAGAAAAAAACAGAAAAGGTAATTTAGGAGTTCCAATAATAGAGAGTAACTTCAGACTTCTGGAAAATGTCACTGGAAAATTTCTTGTCTACACCATTACTTTTCTGCTTGCTGAGCCAAAAAAAATGAAGTTTAATTAATGAACTTCTTTCTTCTATCTCACTGAGCAGTAAACCTTACAAGAGTGTAGAACACAGTATGGAACAAAGAATGAACATTTGAAGATTGTTGGGAAGTTTTGTAGTTTTGCATTTAAAGCCATATTTTTGGCCACAGCATTTCTTGGTGTCTACAAAGATGTGTGGTTGTTAGCAATGGGACTCACAAGACCTTCACAGCAAGACTAAGTGTGGGTCATCAGGGAGATTACACTCAGCTGAAGAGGCAGGTGGCAGGAGCCGAGCAACCAACAGGATGAGGGGTCATGGGACACAGTATGCCAGCTTGAGGACGCTGATCTGGTGTGGACTAGTGCTGGACAGGCAGACTCTGCACCAGCAGCATTTGTCGGAGGAACAAATGGTGGAGGCTGGGCCACGGAGGTTGCTGCAACACCACTCAGTGAAGCTACTGCAGCAGGACATGATCAGGAGTTAGTCAGGAGTTGGGTTTTGCTTGACTGAGAAGTCTAGTGTCTCAGCATCCCCCCCTCTGAGCTAGAGCTTATATACTCACCACCCCCTGCCCCCCCAGCTCCTGGACAACAGCCAATATCCTAAATGATTTTCTTCCATTTCAGTTTATAGTGCTCTCCATAAAAACATCAGATTACCTGTCTTTATTACCTTTATATGTGTGTCTTCCCTCATTGTTTTGTTGCCAAATTATGACTCTTGACCATAGCTGTTTGTCACTGCAGAGAGCTTCATTTCAGTCTTCAAAGACACTGAGTTGTCATCTCCTAGTCACTGAACAGCATTGCTGTTTTGTATGTTAGTTATCTACTGTTCTCTACCACATTTTCTTTTTTTTTAACTAAAACTTTTTATTACGGAATTTTTTTTATTTTTTTAAAGATTTTATGTATTTTTGGGGGGAGAAAGTGAGGGAGAGAAGAAATATTGATGTGTGAGAGAAACATCAATTGACTGAGAAACATCAGTTGACTGCCTCTTGCATACCCGAACCGAGGACCTAGCCTGCAACTCAGAAATGTGTCCTGATCAGGAATCAAACTGGTGACCTTTCTGTTCACAGGCCAGCATTCATCCCACTGAGCCACACCAACCATGGCTATTACAGGAATTTTTTAATAAAAATAAAAGGAAAGGGAATAGTTTAATGAATGTCCTGTTGTCCTTACCCAACATCAACAGTGAACAAGCATGTTGCCATTCTTTCTTTATATATCCACCTTCACACTTTTTTTATTAGAGTTCTTAAAAGCAACTCCCATATATTTTATCATTTCATTGGTAAACACATTAGTGTGTCATCTTTAATAGATAAAGCCTTTAAAATAAAGATAAGTACGTACTATATTACTGTTGCACTCACCAAATCAGCAATATTTGTTTATTATCATCTAACACCGAATCTTTGTTCCATTTTTCCCCCAGGTGTCTCAAAAATGTCATTTTACCATTGGCTTGTTAGAATCAGGATCTAACATAGTCTACACATTGTCTTTTGTTGATGTGTTCTCAAAGTTTCTCAAATTCTCAAACAGTCCCCTCTCCATTTTTTTTTTTTTTTAGTGCAGTGTATTTGTTGAACTAAGTGAGCCATTTGCCTTTTAGAATTTCCCACATTCTAGATTTGACTGGTCATAACTTCACACTTTTCTCAGACATGGTTCTATGTCCCCTATCTTTCCTATAAACTTGTACCAGTATCTAGAAGCTCAAGTCCATTCAGGTTTGATTTGTTTTTTGTAAAGGATGCTTTGTATCCAGCACTATTGAATCACATCAGGAGGCATACAATGTCTGGTTGTCTTACTTTTTGTTATGATAGTATAGACTAATACAGTGATTTTTAACCGGTCTGCCATAGGAATATTTAAAATATAAAATATCACTTCAGGACTTCTGGCCAAAATGGAGGCATAGGTAGATACACTTTGCCTCCTTACACAACCAAAAGAGGGACAACAAACTTTAAAACAAACAAAAAAAATAACCAGAACTTACTGGCATAAAAGCAGGGACGGAACAGAGAACCCAGAAATAAACCCAAGTATCTACAGTCAATTAATATTCAACAAAGGGGGCAGCAACATAAACTGGAGTAAAAATAGCCTCTTCCACAAATGGTGTCGGGAGAGCTGGACAGCTACATGCAAAAAAATGAGACTCGAGAACCAACTTACACCATACACAAAAATAAATTGAAGGTGAATAAAAGATTTAAGTATAAGTCGTGACACCATTAAAGTCCTAGAGGAGAACATTGGCAGGAGAACCTCAGACATTGCATGCAGCAATATCTTCACAGATATGTCCCCTAGAGCAAGGGACATAAAGGAAAGAATAAACACATGGGACCTCATCAAAATAAAAAGCTTCTGCATGGCTAAAGAAAACATTATTAAAATAAAAAAAGAACTAACCATATGGAAAAACATATTTGCCAATGATACCTCAGACAAGGTTTCATCTCCAAAATATATGAAGAACTCACTCAACTCCACTCTAAGAAGACAAGCAATCCATTTAAAAAATGGGCAAAGGACTTGAACACAGACACTTCTCCAAGGAGGACATACAGAGGATCCAGAGACACATGAAAAGATATTCACTATTGCTGGCTATCAGAGAGATGCAAGTTAAAACCACAATGAGATACCACTTCACACCAGTCAGAATGGCCATCATAAACAAAGCAACAAACAAGTGTTGGAGAGGTTGTGGAGAAAAGGGAACACTAAAAGGGAACCCACTGTTGGTGGGAGTGCAGACTGGTACAACCACTATGGGAAACAGTGTGGAATTTTCTCAGAAAACTAAAAATGGAACTGCCTTTTGACCCAGCAATTCCACTGCTAGGATTATATCCAAAGGACCCTGAAACACCAATCCAAAAGAACCTATGCATCCCAATGTTCATAGCAGCACAATTTACAGTACCAAGTGCTGGAAGTAACCTAGGTGCCCATCAGTAAATGAGTGCATCAACAAACTGTGATACAGTTACACAGTGGAATTCTATGCAGCAGAAAGAAAGAAGGAGCTCCTACCTTTTGTGAAAGCATGGATGAAACTGGAAAGCATTATGCTAAGCGAAATAAGCCAGGCGGTGAAAGACAAATACCATACGATCTCACCTTTAACAGGAACCTAATCAACAAAACAAACTAATAAGCAAAATATAACCAAAGACACTAAAATAGAGAATAGGTTGACAATGACTAGGGGGAGAGGGGAGGGAATTTCAGGGAAAAGGGGAAGCGTTTGCAGGAACAAGTATAAAGGACACATGGATAAAAACAATGGGGGTGGGGTAGAAACGGGAGGGAGGTGGGTAGGGCTGGGGGCATGGGCTGGGATGGGAGTAAAAGGCAGAAAACTGTACTTGAACAACAATTAAATTAAAAAAAAACTGCTAGAAAATCGAATTGTATGTAAGTCCAACAACCAAGGAGTTACAGGAGAAACATTTATTCAGACTGGTAGTAGGGATGGAGAAGGGCACCAGGGGTAGAGAGGACACACAGCAAGGCAGCGGCTGGCAGACCAGCCCAGGCGTTCCCATATTTGCATGCGGATAAACCAGGAGGAACAACTGGGGAATGAGATGGACCAAGAAACCCAGGGTTCCTGTGTGGTGAAGTAAGCCTCAAAATCTGTGGCTATGAAAACCAGAAGGGGCTGCATCAGTGGGAGAAACTCCCAGCCTCACATGAGTGTTCACTGGAGAGACCCACAGGGTCCTAGAACATCCACAAGCCTATCCACCCAGGAATCACCACCAGAAGGGCCCAATTTGCTTGTGGGTAGTGGGGGAAATGACTGAAAGCTGGCCAAGAGCCAAGCAAGCAGCATTGCTCCCTCTTAGACCTCTCCCCCACATACAGTACCACAACTCAGCAACATCTGTTGTTCTGCCCTGGCAAATACCTGAGGCTCCTCCCTTCACTATACAAACAGGTGTACTGAGACAAAAAATATTGCCCAAAGGAAACAGCAGATCAAAGCTCCAATAATAAAACTAAGCAATGAGCACATAGCCAACCTATCAAATGCAGAGTTCACATTACTGGTAATCAGGATGCTCACAGAAATGGTTGAGTATGGTCACAAATTAGAGGAAACAGTGAAGGCTATTCAGAGTGAGAAAAAGAAAAATATATAGGGAATCAGTGAAAGGAAGGAACCAGGACTTAAATCAACAACCTGGAGCAGAAGGAAGAAATAAACATTCAACCAGAACAGAATGAAGAAACAAGAATTCAAAACAATGAGGAGGGGCTTAGGAACCTTCAGGACAACTTTTAACATTCCAATATCTGAATCATAGGGGTACCAGAAGGAGAAGAGGAAGAGCAAGAAATTGAAAACTTACTTGAAAAAATAATGAAGGGGAACTTCCCCAATCTGGCCAAGGAAATAGACTTTCAGGAAGTCCAGGAAGCCCAGAGAGTCCCAAAAAGGTAGACCCAAGGAAGCACACACCAAGGCACATCATAATTACATTACCCAAGATTAAAGAGGAGAGAATCTTAAAAGCAGCAAGAGAGAAGCAGACAGTTACCTACACAGGAGTTCCCATAAGACTGTCAGCTGATTTCTCAAAAGACACCTCACAGACAAGAAGGGGCTGGAAAGAAGTATTTGAAATCATGAAAGGCAAGGACCTACATCCAAGATGACTCTAACCAGCAAAGCTATCATTTAGGATGGAAGGGCAGATAAAGTGCTTCTCAGATAAGGTCAAGTTCAAGGAGTTCATCATCACCAAGTGCTTACTATATGAAATGCTAAAGAGACTTACCTAAGAGAAAGAAGATAAAAAATATGAACAGTGAAAGGACAGCAAACTCAACAGTTATTAACAACCACACCTAAAACAAAAACAAACTAAGCAGACAACTAGAATAGGAACAAAACCAGAGAAAAGGAAATCACATGGAGGGTTATCAGTGGGGAGCAGGAGCAGGTAGAATGGGGGAAAGGGTACAGGGAAGAAGAAGCATAAAAGGTAGGTACAAAATAGACGGGGGAGGTTAAGAATAGTATAGGAAATGGAGAAGCCAAAGAACTTCAATGTGCAACCCATGAACGTGACCTAAGTGGGAGGAAGGTTGGTGGGTGGAGGGGTACAGAGTGGAAGAGAACAAAGGGAAGGAAAAATAGCACAATTGTAATAGTATAATCAATAAAATATGTTTAAAAAATAAAGTGTACAATATCTGACTGTTAGGGGCACTGATTTCTTTATCTTAGATTATTAAATTAAGAAATGACTTAAGCCAACACAACAATACCCTTCCATTGTGAGTGAATCAAAATTATACCTATTTTTTGTCAGATCATCTAAAATACATATTTTTGTGCCACAGAACTTTAGTAATTAGTTTATGACATGCAAAAGTTTGAAAGTCACTGGACTAAAAGATTTATGTGGTGTTCCACCCCTTCCATTCATTATAGGGTTCCCCATCCACTTTTCATTGTTTTAGCAGTCATTGACTCAGCCTCATGCTAAAGGCTAAAGGCCACAAGCATTTCTTGGGAGACCTGTTTTTCAGGAATAGCAATCTTGGGCAGATGGCTGTCATGTCTGGTGGTTAGAATTGGCCTTATCTGAGTATTGAGTTATTGGTTGCATGTATTGAACAAAATCCTTTTGTAATTTCAGATTTTACTATATTGTTTTTGAAAGTAGATAAACTTGAGATTCTTATCACTTGATCCTTACCTCACTAAATTCCTGAGTTTATATAAATTTACAAAGATTTTCTTGTTATTGTTCTGATAATTAAGATTATTATAAAGCTAGTATTTCTAAATTTTAAAACAAATTCTGGTATTTAATGCATAAACATAAAGCAGCTTTCCTTTCAGAAATAACTGGGTTCCAGTTCTTGTTTTACAAAATACTATTTGTTTCAAATTGGGATATTGGATTGGTTGCTCCAAAGCAGGCCAAAATAATAGTGCCTTAAATAAGATGGAATGTTTGTCTCTCACTTTTGGAAATTTTTGAGCCAGTCAGCAGCTCAGAGAGTCTGGGGAACTTGTCTCCCAAGGGCATTCAGGGACTTGAGTTCCTTGTAGCCAATTATCCAGCCCAGGTGTTATCTTTATCCACACGATTAAGAAACTGGCTCACTACCACCACACATTCCAGGCAATGGTAAAGAATAGAATTTAGAAAGCAAGCCACTTCTTTTATGGGAATGGCTGGAAAAGGCAAGTGTCTCTTCCTTTTATGACTCATTGGCCAGAACTCAGTCATATGGCCCTCATCTAGCAACAAATTAGGCTGTGAAATGTTGTCTTTAGCTGGACAGCTGTGAGCTTCTGTAAAACGTGAGGGTTCCACAGCTAAAAAGGAGAAGGAAAGTAGGGATATTAAAGGTCAGTTAGTACTTGTTTACCAGATCTCTCTAAGTTTGTTTCCTTGTCTATAAAATGAAAATGAAAATACCTCCCTGTTGTGGCTGTTACAATCATATGAATGAGTGGATAAATGCATGGAGAATTTTAATCAAACTCTGTCACATTTAACCCCTTATTAAATGGTTCCATTTATTACAGGCAGGGAGGGGCAACAGGCATCACAGAACAGAAATAGCAGGGGCTTTGAACTAATGGTAGATCTGGATTTGAATCTTTGTTAGTTGATAGTGGTGTGGCTGAGGACACATTTGCTTAATCTGTCTGACCCTCAGTGAAATGAGGGTTAAACTCTTAAGATATCTTATAATAATTCAATGAAAAAGTACATAAAGATATCTCCTGCAGTTCCTGACATGTAAAAGATACACAGTAAGTGGAACCCAGCTAATTTTTGAATGGCCTGAGTGTAATTTCTTAGTTAAGTATTCCTGTTGAGAAAAAATTACTATATAAAATTAACTTGAAGAGAACTGCTCTAAGGAGTTTCAACTGGTAATGTACAATCACCAATCTGAATGTTTTCAGTTTGAATACTTGAAGCTTAAACCTAAGGCTGTATTTTCTAAAGAGATCTCTGAGAGGCACAGGCACTGGAATCACCAAACATACTCGGTAAAAATGCAGCTGCTGGTCAGCTTCTCTGTGACTACAGGCACATCTCCACATTTTTGTAAATGTCTCCAGGGTGATCTTTATCATGCTGAAGTTTGAAATCTCAGGTCTAATTCACATTACTCATTTAAGTATTAGATTACTTGTACTGTACTTTGAGAGAAGGAATTCATTTATCTTTTCTGATTTCAGATAAATAAGCTTAGAATGCTGAGTTTTTTAAATAAATTTAGAGATGAGATATTTTCTCCCAAAAGGTTGCAACTTAAAAAAAGTAATGAATGTTGGCTCTCAATTCTTTTTTAGGTATTGAGAAACCAGAGATTCCCTGCATCCTATCATCATGCGGTGGAAACTGTTGTGAATATGCTGATGCCACACATCACTCAGAAGTTTCGAGATAACCCAGAGGCATCTAAGAATGCAAATCATAGCCTTGCTGTCTTCATCAAGGTAGGGATCTCTGAACCAGAGGGTGCTGGCTAAGTGACTGAAGTGTCCTTTCTAGCAGAGTAGTATATACTAGTTTATAGTTAGTTGCTCAGTGTCAACGACATGTTTGTATTCTAAACGATAAATTTATTAACAATAAAGACTGATTAGAACCCAACTTTCTAAAAAGTTTGGGCCTAAATACTTACCTTTGTGTGTTGTGGTTGTCCACAGAGATGTTTCACCTTCATGGACCGGGGCTTCGTCTTTAAGCAGATCAACAACTACATCAGCTGCTTTGCTCCTGGAGATCCGAAGGTAGAAAGAGAGAGAGAGAGAGAGAGAGAGAGAGAGAGAGAGAGAGAGAGAGAGAGAGAGAGAGAGTGAGTGTGTATGTGTGTGTTACATGCTGGTCTTTTTTTTCTCACTGATACACTACTAGCAACCCACCTATTTGTGTTTGTTCACATCAGAGTTTTCCTTCAGTCTCAGAGGCACTACTCATTCCCCTTTCTTGAAGATACTAACTAGTACTTACTTGCATTAATATGTGAGATGTTAGGGAAGCTGGAACCCCGGATGTAAAAGAAACATTTATTTGATTTTCTCATAAACACCTGAAATGACTTCTCAACTGCAAAACTAAAAGTATATGTGTTGGGAGTCATAGTTTATTTAGCAAGGTAATAGAACTAACTGTGCCCTTCCTCTTACACATTTTTTTATTGTATTCAGTCTGTGTCTATAATTATAAGCTGCCTGAAGTCCTTTATTTAAGTAGGAGGAGCATAAATAATAAATGCTCTGAAAGTCAATGAAATGTGTTCTCAATTTTCAAACAAATCCCTGTAGCCATTCTAAAATCTAAAATACCACAGAGCATGCATTTCTTTTTTTTTCTCTTCTCAGTTTCTCCCCCTTTGTCCTCCCCACCCCCACGCTGCAGCATTCCCCCCCTTAGTTCATGTCCATGGGTAGTACAGATAAGTTCTTTGAGTTCCCGGTTTCTCATACCATTTTTTACCTCCCCCCATCTATTTTATGCCTACCAATTATGCTGCTTCTTCCCTGTACCTTTTCCCCACTATTCTTCCCTTCCCCCTCCTCACTGAAATCTCTCCATGTGATTTCCTTTTCTCTGGTTCTGTTCCTATTCTAGTTGTCTGCTTAGTTTGTTTTTGTTTTAGGTGTGGTTGTTAATAACTGTTGAGTTTGCTGTCCTTTCACTGTTCATATTTTTTATCTTCTTTCTCTTAGATAAGTCTCTTTAGCATTTCATATAGTAAGCACTTGGTGATGATGAACTCCTTGAACTTGACCTTATCTGAGAAGCACTTTATCTGCCCTTCCATCCTAAATGATAGCTTTGCTGGTTAGAGTCATCTTGGATGTAGGTCCTTGCCTTTCATGATTTCAAATACTTCTTTCCAGCCCCTTCTTGCTTGTGAGGTGTCTTTTCACCTCACAGGCAAGATATCAGCCCATTAGCTGATAGTCTAATGGGCACTCCTTTGTAGGTAATTCTCTCCTTTCCTCTTGCTGCTTTTAGGATTTTCTCTTTATCTTTAATCTTGGGTAATTTAATGATGATGTGTCTTGGTGTGTTCCTCGTTGGGTCCAACTTCTTTGGGATTCTCTGGGCTTCCTGGGCTTCCTGGGAGTCTATTTTCTTTGCCAGATTGGGGAAGTTTTCCTTCATTATTTTTTCAAATAAATGTTCAATTTCTTGCTGCTATTCTTCTCCTTCTGTCACCCCTATAATTTGGATATTGGAACATTTCTGGTTGTCCCAGAGATTCCTCAGCCTGTCTTCATTTTTTTGGATTCTTGTTTTTTTTATTCTGTTCATTCTGTTGCGGTTGGATGTTTATTTCTTCCTTTTGTTCCAAATTGTTGCTTTGAGTCCAGGTTTCCTTCCTGCCTCTGTTGCTTCCCTGAATATTTTGCTT
Organism: Carollia perspicillata; assembly: GCA_004027735.1. Classification (NCBI taxonomy): domain Eukaryota; kingdom Metazoa; phylum Chordata; class Mammalia; order Chiroptera; family Phyllostomidae; genus Carollia; species Carollia perspicillata. Next base: position 20,368 of record PVKM010006509.1, on the reverse strand, counting down.
TATTTCACTTTGGGTATCTTTCACTTGCTTTTTCATTTTTTGACCAAGCTCAATCAGATCTGTGATCATTTTGATTACCAGGGCTTTAAATTCTCCATCAGATAGGCTGGCTATCTCTTCATCGCTTAGCTCTCTTTCTGAAGCTTTACTCTAATTTTTCATTTGGGTCATATTTCTTTATCTTGGCACACTTGTTAAGTTGTAAGGGGATGGGGCCTTAGGTATTCCCCAGGGCAGGGCAACTCTTCTTGCTGCATTGTAGTGCTGCCTGTGGGAGAGGGGCCAGAGAGGGAGCAGTGCAGCTCACCCACTCGTCTATAGCCCCACTTTCCAATTAACTCTCATGTGAGACTGGGAGTTTTTCCCTCCTCAGCAACTGCAAGAGCCCACAGTCAGTTGTGAATCTCAGTTTCCTATTCAGGCAGCCTTGCCCACGTGGTCCGCTGCCTTGCTGCAGCCATTTTTAAAACCTCAGTTGAAAGTATTTCTGGGTAATGCCGTGTATGTTTTCAAGAAATAAAGAAAATTGGCCTACTGAAGGTTACCATAAGGTGCCAGCTACATACCATTCCAAGTAGTCTTCTGAGGACTGAATTTGTAGAGGTTGGCAAGTCCAAAAGAGGTGGGCTGGGCAGGAGGCTGGAGACCCAGGAAAGGGCTGATCTTGCTAGTTGAGCCCAAGGACAATCTGTTGGCAGCTTTCCCCAGAGCATACAGTTCTGAGAAGGTCAAGAAGCTAAACACTGGGTCTGTTATTTCTTATACATTTTTAGGATGCTGTATAAAATACCAGTGAGGTATTTAACTTAGGACTAAACTTTTTTTTTCCTGCAGACCCTCTTTGAATACAAGTTTGAATTTCTCCGTGTGGTATGCAATCATGAACATTATATTCCATTGAATTTACCAATGCCATTTGGAAAAGGCAGGATTCAACGATACCAAGGTAATCTTACCTTTACATATATATACTTAGTCTTTCACCAAGAGAGTCATTTACTTTTAATAAGATGAGAGAATTGATTCTAACATGACATGAGATTTTTTTGTTGTTGTTGTTTTTTTCATGGATGCATTAATTTTTTTCTAGTTAAATTTCCATGTTAAAAATATTGATAAAATGCTCTATGGAAACTTACTTTTCAGCAAAGTTACCAGACTACAGATCATATTAGTGTTACTGTTCTTCATTGAAACATTCCTTTGCTTAAACAATAGAAATCCATTTTACTTACTGTGGTTTATTTTTATTTGTTTCACTTTTTCTTTTTTCTCATGAATTAGCTTTTCTTTCATCAACTGTGGAGTCAAATGAAACTCCTATAGGTAGGTGTGGGATATTATGCTTGCTTTCTTGTATTTTCCTCCTTTAAAAGAGAAAGAATGCAAGTGATTGCTGAAATGCTTTTGTATGCTATTTATCTAGGCATTTTTCCCATATGCTTTGGTCAGTTTTTAAATTCATGATAAACCAGCTAATGCGTTCTTTCGATAGCTGATAGATTGCAATAACATCTCAGGGAGGCATCTTGCTTTTTGCTCATGGGTTCTCTAGAATATTTCTTTACAAGTAAATCAAACAAAATCCCCGCCTGACTCTAAAAATGTATTATTCCACCATTTTCATAGCCCTTGTCCATAGTGGTGTCAGTAACCTACATCAGTAGCAACTTGGCTTTTCACATGCTTTTTATGTTTGCATGTTGAATCTTTATTAACTTTCCTATATCCTCTTTAAGTTCAGCTCATAGTGATTTCTTTATCATTACTGAGTCAGTCAAAGTAGATCTGTCTAGCTATCTAGCTAGCTAGTAGATCTGTCTAGCTAGATCTAGCTAGCTAGATCTGTCGAGTGATGTTTACTAGTTTTAGTGCCTTGTATGTGCTCAGAATTGTTTTAGCTGAAGGAGAGAAAAAGTGGAAGGATGCCATCAAACTATTAATAACACTTAAATCAACTGACTCTGAAGTTCAGAGAGAATTATACAAATGCCTTCATTCAGAGACATAAATATATTCCCCCAAAACAGACTTGGACTGATGTTTAAGGAATAGAACAGGGACTGTGTCCTGAAATGGGTATCTGTGCATTCAACAAATATTTACCCAGTACCAACTATGTTTAGCCTCAGGATACAGTCATGGACAAGTGTCCACGTAAAAATGTCCAATCCTATTAAGAATTTTTGTAAGATTTTATTTGAGCCAAACTGATAACAATTGTGGGTAAAGCAAGATCTCAAACACTTCTTAGAATGGCAGTCAGCAGCTTCCTTTATGATTACATGAAGGTGGAAGAAAGCAAGGTAGAGATGAGATTACAGGATAATTAACAAGAATATATTCTTTCTTAAGGACAGTTACCCTTATTTTGAAGGAATGTAACCTTCGAAGGAATGTAACCTAGATGCACAAAAACAATGGATAGATCTTGCTTAAGGCAAAGAAAAATCTTTTACTAAAAAAGGTTATAAGGCTCTGACTGGTGTGGCTCAGTGGATTGAGCTCTGGACTATGAAGCAAAGGGTTCCCAGTTAAATTCCCAGTCAGGGCACATGCCTGGGTTGCAGTCAGGTGGCCTGTAGGGGGTGTGTGAGAGGCAACCACACATTGATGTTTCTCTACCTCTCTTTCTTTCCCTTCCTCTCTCTCTAAAAATAAATAAGTAAATAAAATCTTTAAAAAAATGTATAGGCATTAGGGCATCACTACCCACCATGACCTGCCCAATTAGGAATTTATGATCAGATCACCTGTGAGGTTACTTTCCATAGAACCCCTTTTTCATCCACACAAGGATGATAATCCTCGGCTGTTTTACCTAAGGGAAATCTATAGAATGTTAGAGAGTGATAATTGCTAAGGACAGAAAAACAAAACAAGGAAAGGAGATTTGAAATGAGGTGATGTTTGAGATAAGGTGACCAGAAATTGGTAATCTGAAGAAAAGGAGGGGTTGAGCCATGAACACTCATGGGGGAGAACGTTCTGGGCCAAGGTAATAGCCAGTTAGTTACTTAGCATTCCCTGATCCAACCCTGGTCCAGCTATCTGATCTCACTCCCCACTATCCCCCACATTTCAGAAACATCTGCCAGTCCCAGCTCCTCAAACATGACATGCCTACCCCTGACGCACCTCAACCTCAAACCTTCCTGGGGTTGTCCTCATCTTCCTCCCCAGCCAAACACTCAGCGCCTCCTATGTGGTCCCTGCCAGGTCTCCTCCTCACCCTCTCCCAGTAACCCAATTGATACTTACTGCTCTCCACCTTGCACTTAAAACCTTGTCATGCCCTCACCTCACAGTCTTACCAGGTCTGCTGTACTTACTAACTGTGACTGTCTTTTCCTTTCTCCTGTCAGGGTACTGAGGACAGCTCTTTATACCTTGTTGTTGGGCAGTGAACATGTGCTAATGCCCCTCTTCCGCTCTGACCCAGCAGGGCCCAATTACTTATTGAGTGAAGTAGAAATCCTTCAGGTGCCCAAGAGACTGATGCAAACTCTTAGTAGAATGCTAGGTATTTGGTGACAAGAGGGACTGCCCCAGGCAGATGGGTGTGGGTCACTTAGTGATAATTTACCTTACATTGATAAGAATAAGTACTTTTAATCATTGTTTCTTTCTTTTTTTCAGTGTCCCTTCCTGCCCACCCCCAACATTTGCACATGTACACACACATAGTTAAACTTATCCACAGTTTTCTTCTAAGTGGTTTATCTGAATTCAAGCTGTGAACTGTTGTTTTGGTAAACTGGGCTTAATGTAAAGAGTAGACACTATTATTCTGGAAAGAATCTTTCCCTTGCTGCTGTTAAAGGGTTTTGTTATCAGTGGAAAATGAGTTCTTGTGGTGTCACGTGGAAAAGAATTTCCTGAGACTACATAGGAGAATGTGGCTCTGTATTAAACTTTACTAATGATGCAAAATTAACAGAATTTCCCTCCTGGATTCCAGGGTCCTATCTCTATCCATCTTGCCATGAAAAGTTCCACTATTGTCTTCAGCAGGGCCAGGATGAAAGCCAGTGCCCAGAATTTCTGCTCCATATCTGTGTACAGTCCAGTCTAGCATCTAGCTAGCTTAGTGTGTGTTTCTAGCTGCAGTCTGTTGCTTTGCTGTGGTATTCAGGCTCTCTCCTGGAGCCTGCGTATACAGCCTGCACAGCCACGGGCCATGTGTCTGCCAAGACCACATGGCTGTGGAGAAGGGACATGCAACTACATGGGGCGAGTGAGAGTCACAAGTAACAGAGAGAGAGAGAAAGAGAAAGACAGAGAGAGGAAAGCAGGTGCTTCTTTGTCTCCCTGGAATTATATTAGTTTGGGCTTGGGACTGACCTGGTGCTTTTTACCAAATGACCAATTTCCCAGGGTTTAGCAGACTTTGGATAGGTCCACGCCTCCCAGTTAGACCGGCAGGCTTCTATGGTCAAGCTCCCCCACCCCACCCCTGTACTCCGTAACAATCCATTTCCAGAGGGGGAAAGGGAGGAGTGTTAATCTCCTTGGGAGAGCAATGCTATAATCCCCTTGAGTGTAAAGCCATAGCTTTGTGGATAAGTAAGCAGGTTCATGTTCCCTGTTTTATTAACCTCAATATCCAAGTACCTTTGCTCCTCCTTTCCCATCAATAATTAGCTAAATACTGATGGTAACAGTTTCCTGAGACGTGAGTCAGTGTTTTGGATGAGTTTAGGAGTACTAATAGGAGATTAAAGTCAAATGAGCGGCCTATAGATTTCCCCTTAATAATGGATTCAGTATAAGAATTAAAATTGTTGAACTTCTGGCCAAGATGGAAAAGTAGGTAGATACACTTTGCCTCCTTGCTCAACCAAAACAAAGACAACAAATTTAAAAACAAAAAATAACCAGAACTGCCAGAAGTTTGAACTGTATGGAAGTCCAACAACCAAGGAGTTAAATAAGGAACATTCATTCAGACCAGTAGGAGGGATGGAGACAGACGCATGGCAGGGTGGCAGCTGGTGGACCTGGTAGTCCCACATTTGCCTATGGATAAACCGGGAGGAACAATTGGGGAGTGAGACAGACCACACAACCCAGGGTTCCAGCACAGGAAAAGAGCCTCAAAACCCATGGCTGTAAAAACCAGTGGGCGTTGTGGTGATGGGAGAAACACCTAGCCTCACAGGAGAAAACCCACAGGGTCCTAGAATGTACACAAATCCACCCACCCACCCAGAATCTGCACCAGAATGGCCCAATTTGCTTGTGGGTAGTGGGGAAAGTGACCGAAAGCCAGCTGAGAACCCAGGAAGTGGCCTTGTTCCTTTTTAGACTCCTCCCACACATATAGTGCCACGACCAGGGACATGGTTTGCCCTGCCTTGGTGAATACCTAAGGCTCCACCCCTTACTATATAACGGTTGTGCTGAGACAAAGAAATATGGCCCAAATGAAAGAACAGATCAAAGCTCCAAAAATACAACTTAGTGATGAAGAGAAAGCCAACCTATCAGATGCACAATTCAAAACACTGGTAATCAGGATGCTCACAGAATTGGTTCGGTATGGTTGCAAAATTGAGGAAAAAATGAAGGGTATAAAGAAAAATATACAGGGAACCAACAGTTAAGGGAAGGAAACCAGGACTCAAATCAGTGATTTGGAATAGAAGGAAGAAATAAACATTCAATCAGAAAATGAAGAAACAACAATTCAAAACAATGAGGAGAGGCTTAGGAACCTCTGGGACAACTTGAAATGTTCCAAGATCCAAATCACAGGAGTGTCAGAAAGAGAACAGGAAGAATAAGAAATTGAAAACTTATTTTAAAAAATAAGGGAGAACTTCCCCAATCTGGCAATGGAAAGGAAATAAACTTTCAGGAAGTCCAGGAAGCTCAGAGAGTCCCAAAGAAGTTGGACCCACTTTGGACCCAAGGAAGCACACACCAAGGAATATCATAATTAAGTTACCCAAGATTAAAGATGAGAAAATCATAAAGGCAGCGAGAGAAAAGGAGATGGTTACCTACAAAGGAGTTCCCATAAGACTGTCAGCTGACTTCTCAAAAGAAACCTTACTGGCAAGAAGGGGCTGGAAAGAAGTATTTGAAATCATGAAAGGCAAGGACCTACATCCAAGATGACTCTATCCAGCAAAGCTACCATTTAGAATGGAAGGGCAGATAAAGTGCTTCCCAGATAAGGTCAAGTTCAAGGAGTTCATCATCACCAAGCCCTTATTATATGAAATGTTAAAGGGACTTATCTAAGAAAAAGAAGATGATAAAATACATGAGCAGCAAAATGCCAACAAACTCACAAGCGTCAACAACTGAACCTAAAAAGAAAAACCAACTAAGCAAGCAACTAGAAAAGGAACAGAATTACATAAATAGAGATCACATGGAGGGTTATCAGCAGGGTCGGGGAGAGGGAAGAATGGGGGAAAAGATACAGTGTTAAGAAGCATAAGTGGTAGGTGCAAAATAGACACTGGGAGGTTAAGAATAGTATAGGAAATGGAGAAACCATAGAACTTACATGTATTACCCATGGACATGAACTATAGGGGGAGAATGTTGGTGGGAGGTGGAATGCAGGGCGGAGGGGAATAAAGGGGAGGGAAAAATGGGACAAATGTAATAGCATAATAAATAAAATATATTTTAAAAAATAAAAAATAAATTGTTTTGAAATCTCACAATCACCAAAAAATTATAAATTTTTAAAATAGAATTAAAATCCTTGTTACAGCTTACTGAAAAGGTGTATTTCAGCTTCAGAGTGATGTTTAGCTGTTTTTATTTGCCTTAACTAAGTGGATTTTGCATTTGCTTGTATCTCTTTTCCAGAGAGCTTTAATTTTGTCATTTAGTTTGATGAAGATTTACTAATTTGGGTTGGTATTTTGTCCATTTTCATTTTAGTTTATATTAGTTTTGTATTCGCTTTCAGAGGTGCAGAAGTATTAAGATTATATTTTTTAAAAACCTACACTGTTTTTTTATTCAGTGATAATCAAGTAAATAGGCTATATACTAACTTGTTAATTTTAAACATTTTGTTTTTAATGGGCATATATAGGCATTAATGACCAGGTAATGAACTCATTTAGTAAAGAATATTTCCGTAGACCATGTATTTTTATTCTTTCTTTTATTATGTGCTTGTTATCCATGGACCACTTCTCTCTATCATACTATCAATTAGTATTATAACTGTCTAAATTTCATTTCAATAGCAAAATTATATTTGTAATGTAATATATGTTGTGTATTCTAAAAATTGGTACTAAAACTATTCACTAACTTAATTATATAGGATGTAATATGTTTTAAAATCCAGTGCAATTATTTGTTTTTAAATATTGCTTTCATTAAGATCTCCATGTGATAAGTAGAGCTATTTTAGATAGTCAAACTTTTCCAGTTGGAAGCCAAGTCTTATCATCTGTTGATATACCCAGGGTGTATTTTATTCGAAGAGTGGTACATTCTCTTTAACTAAAGTCATTTTTATCCTCATTTCAGATCTCCAGCTTGACTACTCATTAACAGATGAGTTCTGCAGAAACCACTTCTTGGTAGGACTGTTACTGAGGGAGGTGGGAACCGCCCTTCAGGAGTTCAGGGAGGTCCGACTGATCGCCATCAGCATGCTCAAGAATCTGCTGATAAAACATTCTTTTGATGACAGATATGCTTCAAGAGTGAGTAGTCCCCAATGCAAGGAAATAGGGTTTGATAAATGTCCTTTATTTCAAGTAATATAAAGAAAGTAACAATTAGAAAATTAGTGGTAACAGCACTAAGATTTTTCTTTGTTTATGCAATAAAATCTAATAGCAGTCTTTACAGGAAGTATCTGAATACAGGAGATGACTAGTGCTGGCTCAATCTGTCATTAAATTCTCAGAGCCTGGGATAAACTTACAATGTGTGCCTTTGTTTCAGAGCCATCAAGCAAGGATAGCCACTCTCTACCTGCCTGTGTTTGGTTTGCTGATTGAAAATGTCCAGCGGATCAATGTGAGAGATGTATCACCCTTCCCCGTGAACTCTGGCAGTGTACGTAAGCATGTTCAAATACATACAGCCTGTATGTGTTTCCTAGGTCTGCCCTAAGAAAGTACCACAAACTAGGTGGCCCAAACAACAAAGTTTTTCTCTCATAGGCAGGAGGTTGTACGTCCAAAATGAAAGTGGGTGGGCTTCTCTCATAGGCAGCAGGGTTGGTTCCTTCTGGAGGCTCTAGGTCTGTTCCCTGCCTCTCTCCTAGGTTCTGGTGGTTGCCTAAAATCCTCCCATTCTTCGGCTTGTGGCTGCATCATTCTGATCTTGGCCTTTGTCTTCACATGACCTTCTCTCCTTGTGTGTCTGTGTCTCTGGTGTCTGTTGTATTCTCCTTTTCTTATAAAGATACCAGTAATTGATTAGATTTAGGATCCAGGGTAACCTCTTCTCACCTTACATCTGAATTATATCTGCAAAGACCCTATTTCCAAAGATCATATTCTGAGGTTCTGGATAGCTGTGAATTGGGTGGCAGGGGGGGACACTATTTAACACAGTACATACTTATTGTCTTGTTCTCTACCCCGCTGTGTGTGTGTGTATGTGTGTGTGTGTGTGTCTTTTTCACCACTAAAACAATAATATTGCACAGTACTAGTAAACTGTATTTCTGGATAGGATAAGGTCAATCAGTAATCCTTCAACTCCTGTTAAAAATCATTATAAAATCATGATTTTCTAATGCCCCAATATCTTGTAAAACATCCAGGTCTTCCTATGTAGTCTACAAATCTTTAGCCCCAGTTCTGATTGTGATATACAACACAGTCTTGGAAAAACCACCTCTTTGGGCTAAAGTCTCTCTCTGTAAAAGTAGAAAATTAAGGTGGGTGTCAGAGAGCCAAGGTGAGTGACAGGCCCCACCTTCAAGAACTGACCACCTCAATTTATATTGGCTTCATGCAGTCATTTAAAAATGTTTTAGAAATCAAGTTGACTAAAGGATGATCCCAGAAATTATCTCAAAACTTTTAAATTAGGAACCACCTGCCATTAATTTGGACAGATGTTACCAGCTCAGCAGTTTCCTTTTCCCTTTCATTTTGGATCCATGAACCAGCTCAGCTATTAATCTTGCCACTTCATCATCTGGTGTACATTTGGGAAGTTTCTTTTGATCTTTCTGTCCCTTTCCTGAAACAGAGATGCATTATTCCATTTTTTTACTCTCTACCTCCACATATGTCTAAATAGTAATACACTGAGATGAGCCATATTTATAGAATGTTTTTTTAGTTCCAAAGGGCATAAACTTTTACTGTCCTTAAATGAACTGCCCCACACTAATTTCACCCTATACAACACTGTGTTTCACATGTGTATTCTGTAAACCTTTTGTAATCGGAACAAGTAATTCAGGGCAGAATGCTACCTCTCTGTACTGCTTCAGTCCTGAGAAAATGTAACGAAGTTCTTTGTTTGGCTTACACCAAATTAAATCTCTTTTGTGACATCACTTCAAAATTAACATGGTTTCTTCACTGATTGGGAGTTCTATACAAAGCTCCAAATTTGCAGATATTTTCTCTTGTAAATTACTGTTGCTCATGTAGCAGGGTTTCTGATGTGAGAGGAAAACTAGTGTTCCAGTTAGAAAGAACACATGAGGCTTTTTCTGAAGGAAAAATACCAAAATAATTTAAAGCAATGTTTGACATCAGAGCTCTGGAAAGGAAGAGGTGCCAGATCTTCTGGGGAAAGAAATGACTTTATGGCCAAGATTTCTCTGCCTACCCTATCCCCACTTTAAATATCTGTTCTCTCTTCTCCTTACTCTTCCTCTGATTCACCTGCCATCTTCCTCCCTCTCATATCCTGTGGCTGCTTCTCCCACTCAGGCACATTTAACTTGTTAGGCTGTTCTGTCTTGTTCTATATACTTGCCCTCACACTTCCAAGATCAGTTGATGACTTTTTAAAAATTATCTTTGATTGTTTCTTTTTTTTCTTCTCTTTGGCAGACTGTGAAGGAGGAATCACTTATTTTGCCAGCTGTAAATCCGTTGGTGACACCACAGAAGTCTGTAAACATGTTGGATAACAACCTGCACAAAGATCTCTTCGGTGCTATTTCTGGCATTGGTAATGCTCTGGGACCTTATCTGCTTGTCTGTAGTTTAATTCTGAAAGTGTCTTTAATCCGATAGTTTATAGCTTTCAAATTAGGATTTTGAAGTTTGAGTTTCTGCTTGGACTATTTCTTTCCTGGTTTTGATAGTTAATAATCAAAATCCCTCTACTCTTCCTGAAATAAAGACTCCCAGAGTCTCATGAATTCTGAATATAGCACACTTAATCCCATATTTGTACCGCTGGCTTTTTGTTAATGTGTAAGTTAATTTATCATTTTAAATCTGTAAATTGGAGTGCTTATGCTTTTAGAAAAGGAATATCTTTGCAGGTGTGTGGGAGGAGTATGGTAGAATATATTTGTAGTGTTAGCAATTTAGATGAAATGTGACAAAGTAATTCCGGAAGGGGATAGTGGTTTATGGCTAGAGTGCAATCCTAAAATTGATTTTCTGAAATCTTCTTTCCTGGAATATTTTTTTGTATCTGAGAGAAAGTAAGAACCCCCCCGCCACCATGAGGAGGAAAACAGATGGCATAAATCAAGATCCAAATGGAGTGGTTTTCAAAAGAAAATGCCTGAGAAATATGCTTATTAGTTTCCTGCGTAATTGAGCCCCTGTGCCAGCTCCTTCATAAAGAAAATGATACAAAAAAATGTCTTCACAGAATTGTCACAGAAACATTTTTATTCTGTCTTTATCCCTTTCTCTTAAAAAACACTTGGGATAAATGAAACCTATTGTCATCAGGACAGAATAAAGAGCAGACCTCTTACCTGATTAGTTTACAGAACTGTTATTCATGCTAAGTTTATGTCCTTTTTCTGGTGTTCTTATTGTTCACATGCTATTTCATGTAAGTGATGAAACTGGGCAGAATATAAAACTGGAAATCCCATACTTTAATGCCTGAATTTATCCCACCATACCAACACCAATCCTTAATCTTACTTACGTTCATATATATTTTTCAAAGTTATATCTACTTAATTTTGTATCATAAAGATTAAATGATTTAATTCATACACAGTGCTCATACAATGTTTCCATTAGCCATTCTCCTGAGACCTTTGCTCTGTCTTCTCTGTCTTGCTCTGCCCATGTGTTCAGCCACTGCTGTGGGATTAGAGAAGGGCTGTCTTCTAGGGTCTAATCTTTAATGGTTCACAGCAGTGGTTTTAAATCAGACAGATAAGGCTTTGGATCCAGACTCCACCATTTACTAATTGGCATAAGCAGAATTACTCTCCTCTTCAACCTATGTCCACATTGCCAAAACTAAGTCATAGTGAGAGACAAAGAGCTAACTTGATGTGTGCAGTACTTGGCATGGTAAACACTTAGTGTTAATATTTCACTGGTATTATAAAAAGCATAATTAGCACTATTCATATTTGTAATGTACTCTCAGTTGCCAATTAAACAAGTCCCAGGGCATAGGAATGTATTGAAATATTAACTGTAGGATCCAAGTTATCTGTAGGATTCAAGACTATGGAAATGCCCAAGTGAAACAGTAAGACATGGAGTTATGAGAGGTCTAGAGACAGATCCAAAGGGGGAGCACAAGGCTAACCCCAAAACTGAGAAACTGAGACAAATGTCACTTTGCTGTCCCATAGAGCTGGCATTGTATTCTTTATGTGTATTATTATTTTTTCATTATTTTTACCACTTTTATTTTATTAGTGTTTTTCTTATTTCTCTTATGTTTAGTTTTCTTTATTTCTCTGTTTAATTGCATTGTTTGACTGGTTTTCCTTATTTTCTCTGGTATTGTATTTTAATTTTCCTTCTTTCACTTCACTCGTGTTCCAGTAACACACTACTTTTGGTCATGTACTTTTTATTCTGGTTATCCAAATCATATATTTCTTGTCATATTATTGTTGTTCCAGTGTTATTGTAAATAATTGTTGTTCCATACAACTGTACATACTACACAGCAACCCTCCTGATCTTAACCCACTTTACTTTACTCCTGAACTTTATTATTGTTGCAGTTAACTCTGTTCTCTTACACATTATGGCTACTTTCTATCCTTTACTCTCACTGTATGTCATCATCTAGTGTTGCACAAGCACTCTGTTTCCTGGATTCAGCTCACAATCTTCCTCCCCTCTAACAAGAGTCTTATCTCTCTTTTACCTTCCATAAAAAGTGGCTAATTGGGTGAAATAACACAGTTAATGCTATACTTATCCAAAGGATCTCCTATCTCTTCTTTATTTGTTGGTACTTTAAATCCTATAAGGTACTCTCCCTCTGTCTTAATTTATTTTGCCTACCCCCTGCCACTGATCACATATAAGATTAGGTGGGAGCTGTGAACATCAGTATACTCACTGGAGGAGAGAACCCACCAACAAAGGAACCCCCAAAAGGTAAAAACCCGAGTACATCAAGAGAGCCCACACAAACAGAAGAAAGGGCACACCTAGAGTGTCCACACAAAGAGATTAAAAAGACCTCACTCCTGAACCTCATAGCATTCCTAACATAGAAGTTTACCTTTCAAAGACAGCTAGCAAAGTGAAACATCAGGAAGTGCAGAAACACACAAAAAGAGTCACCTAAAATGGGGAGACAAAAAAAGAACATACAATCAAAAGGAAGGGAAGATTCCCCACTAAAAGAGCTAAACAAAATGGCAGTAAGCAAACTATCAAATATAGAATTCAAAATAATGGTTATAAAGATGCTCAAGGAACTCGCAGACAACTGCAAGGAACTGAGTGAGAACTACATCAGCATGAAAAAGGAAATAGAAACTATAAACAAAAACCAGGAAGAAATGAAGAACACAATTTCTGAATTGAAGAACACAGTAGAAGGAATTAGAAGCAGGCTGGATGAAACACAGGAATAAATCAGCAAGCTGAAGGACAAGGTAGAAAAAAAACACCCAAAAAGAGCAAGAAAAGGAAAAGAGGCTCTGAAAGAGTGAAGAGGTGTTAAGGGAACTACAGAACAACATGTAACCTAATAATATCCAAATAGGGATACTAGAAGGAGAAGAAGAGCAAAGGACAGAAAACCTGTTTGAAAAAGTAATGATGGAAAATTTCTCTAATTTGATGAAAGAAAAAGTCACACAAACCCAGAAAGCAGAAAGAGTCCCAATCAGGAGGAACTCAAAGAGGCCCACTTCAATACATACCAAAATTAAAATGGCAAAATTCCAAGACAAAGAGAGAATCTTAAAAGGCAGCAAGAGAGAAACAGAAAGTAACATACACGGGAGCCCCTATAAGACTAGCAGCTGACTTCTCAATGGAAACACTCCCAGCCAGCAGAGAATGCCAAGGAATATTTCAAGTAATGAAAACAAAGGCCTGAAACCGAGACTACTCCATCCAGCAAGGCTCTCAATGAAAATGGAATGTGAAATAAGGAGTTTCCCAGACAAAAGAAGCCTCAAAGAATATACCTCCTCTAAACCACCTCTGCAAGAAATGCTAAAGGATCTGCCTTAATAAAAGGAAAATAAAAAAGAGTGAGAGAGACAGGAACACAAGTATAAAAAATGGCAATGCATAAGTACCTATCAGTAATAACTTTTAACATAAATAGATTAAATGCTGTAATCAAAAGACATAGAATACCTGAATGGATAAGAAAACATGAACCACACATATGCTGCCTACAAGTGATACACTTCAGAACAAAAGACATACACAGAATGAAAGTGAAGGGTTGGATAATATATTCCAAGCAAATGGGCAGGGAAAAAGAGCCATGGTAGCAATATTCATATCAGACAAAATAGACTTCAAAAAAAAAAAAACCATAAAAAGAGACCCAGAAGTTCGCTTCATAATACTCAATGGAAGAATCCATCAAGAAGACATAAACATTGTAAATATATATACACCCAACATAGGAGCACCAAATACATAAAGAAAATCTTAAAGGACTTCAAGAAAGATACTGACAACAACACAATTATAGTAGGAGATTTTAAGACCACACTGTCAAAAATGGACAGATCTTCCAAACAAAATATCAACAACAATATTACAGAATTGAACAATGTCCTAGATGAAATGGACTTAACTGATATATATAGAGAGAGAGCCCTTCATCCCAAAGAAGCTAAATACACATTCTTTTCAAATGCACATGGAACTGCTCAAAGATAGATCACATGATAGGACACAAAACAAGACTCAACAAATTCAAGAAAATTGAAATCATACCAAGCATTTTCTCTGACCACAAGGGTCCGAAACTAGAAACCAACGCCAAGGGAAACTACCCAAAATACTCAGAATCATGCAGATTGAATAGCATGCTATTAACAAATGAATGGGTGAAGAATGACATGAAGGAAGAAATCAAAAAGTTTCTGGAAACAAATGAACACGAGCTCACAACAATCCAGAACTTAAGGAACACAGTGAAGGTGGTCCTGAGAGGGAAGTTCCTAGTGATACAGGCCTACCTAGAAAAGATAGAAACATTTCAATTAAACAGCCTAACCCTACACTTACAAGAACTTGAGGAACAACAACAAAGACAGCCCAAAGCTAGTAGAAGGAAGGAAGTAACCAAGATCAGAGCAGAATTAAATGACATAGAGACTGAAAGCACAATTCTAAGGACCAATAAATCCAGGGGCTGGTTCTTTGAAAAGATAAACAAAATTGACAAGCCTTGAAGCAGACTCATCAAGAAAAAGAGAGAGAGGACCCAATAAGCACAATCAAAAGTGAAAGAGGAGAGACTACAACTGATACCACAGAAAAACAAAGGATTATAAGAAATTACTACGAAGAAGTATATGCCAGGAAATTTGAAAATCTATGTGAAATGGACAGATTTCTAGAAAAATGCAATCTTTCAAAACTCAATGAAGAGAAGCAGGAAACTTGAACAGACCAATAACAGCTGACAAAATTGAAGCAGTAATCAAAAAACCTCCAACATACAAAAGCCCTGGACCAGATGGTTTCACAGGAGAATTTCACAAAGCATTTAAACAAGAGCTTACCCCTATCCTTCACAGATTATTCCAAAAAATCCAAGAAGATGGAAATCAACCAAAGTCTTTTTATGAAAGCAGCAGCATCCTAATCCAAAAACCAGATAAAGACACAATAAAGACAGAAAACTTCAGGCCAATATTGCTGATGAACATAGATGCTAATATCCTCAACAAAGTATTAGCAAACTGCATCCAGCAATACATTGAAAAGATCATATACAATGGTCAAGTGGGATTCGTCCTAGGAATGCAAGGATGGTACAATATTCACAAATCAATAAACACAATACATCACATAAACAAAAGCAAAGAGAAAAATCATATGACCATGTCAATACAAGCGGAAAAACATTTGATAAGGTACAGTACCCATTTATGATAAAAACACTCAGCAAAGTGGGAATAGAGGGAGCATTCCTCAACATAATAAAGGCCATCTATGAGAGACCTACAGCCAAGACCATAGTCAGTGGGCAAAAAAGTAAAATCTTTCCCACTAAGATTAGGAACAAGACAAGGTCATCCACTTTCACCACTTCTATTCAACATACTATTGGAATTCCTATCCACAGCAATCACACAAGAAGAGGAATAAAGGCATCCAAATTGGAAAGGAGGAAACAAAACTGTCATCGTTTGTAGATGACGTGATAGTATACCTAGAAAATATTGTAGACTCCACCAAAAACTGCTCAGCCTAATAAATGAATTTGGGAAAATGATGGGATACCAAGTCAATATCCAGAAGTCAAAGACATTCTTGTACACTAACAATGACATATCAGAAACAGAAATCAGGAAAAAATTCCATTTGTTGTGGGAAAAAGAAAAATAAAGTACCCAGGAATAAATCTAACCAAGGAGGTAAAGTATAAGACCTGTGCTTGGAAAACTACACAACACTGAAGAAGAAAATTAAGGAAGACACAAACAAATGGAAGCATGTATTGTGTTCATGGATTGGAAGAATTAACATCATCAAAATGTCCATACTACCCAAAGCAATTTATAGATTCAATGCAAAACTATTAAAGTACCAATAACATATTTCACAGATATAAAATAAGCATGTCAAAGATTTATATGGAACCATAAACAAACAACCCCAAATAGCTGCAGCAGTTTGGGGAAAGAAGAAGAAAGGAGGAGGGATCACAATACCTGACATCAAAATAATTAAAACTGCCTAGTACTGGCATAAGAACAGACACATTTACCAATGGAACAGAATAGAGAGCTCTGAAATAAATATGAGTCTCTATGGTCAATTAATATTTTACAAAGTGGGCAACACCATAAAATGGAATAAAAATAGTCTCTTCAACAAATGGTGTTGGGAGATCTGGACAGCTACATGCAAAAAATTGAAACTCAAGCACCAACTTACACCATACACAAAAATAAATTCAAGGTGGATAAAAGACTTAAGTCCTGACACTATAAATTTCCTTCAGGAGAACATAGGCAGGAAAATCTTAGATATCCGTCCAGCAATATTTTCACTGATATGTCCCCTAGAGCAAGGGACATAAAGGAAAGAATAAACAAACGGGATCCCATCAAAATAAAAAGCTTCTGCACGGCTAAGGAAAACATCATTAAAATGAAAAGCGAACCAGCCATATGGGAAAACATATTTTACAATAATTCCTGAGACCAGGGTTTGATCTCCAAAATATATAAAGAACTCACACAACACCATTCTAGGAAACCAAACAACCCAACTGAAAAATGGGCAAAGTACTTGAACAGACACTTCTCCAAGGAGGACATACAGCGGGCCTGGAGACGTATGAGATGTTGATCATCACTAGCCATCAGAGAGATACAAATTAAAACCACAATGAGATACTTCACACAGGTCAGAATGGCCATCGTAAACAAAGCAACAAACAAGTGTTTGCAGAGGTTATGGCGAAAAGGGAACCCTAGTGCTCTGTTGGTGGGAATGCAGACTGGTGCAGCCACTATGGAAAACAGTATGGAATTTCCTCAGAAAACTAAAAATGGAACTGCCCTTTAACCCTGCAATTCCACTGCTAGGATTACACCCTAAGAACCCTGAAATACCAATCCAAAAGCACCTATGCACCCCAGTGTTCATAGCAGCACAATTTATAATAGCCAAGTGCTAGAAATAGGCTAAGTTCACATTAGTAAAGGAGTGGATCAAGAAAGTATGGTACATTTACACAATGGAATTCTACCCAGCAGGGAGAAAGAATGAGCTCCTATGCTTTTCAACGGCATGGATGGAACTGGAGAGCATTATGCTAAGTGAAAAAAGCCAGGTAGTGAGGGACAAATACCATATGATCTCACCTTCAACTGGAACCTAATCAAGAAAACAAAAAAAAAAGGAAGCAAAACACAACCAAAGACATTGAAATCAAGAACAATGTGACAGTAACCAGAGGGTAGGTGCCAGGGGATAATTGGGGGAAGGAGGAAGGGTTTTCAGGAACTAAGTATAAAGGACACACGGACAAAACCCAGGGAGGGCGGAATCAGGGGAGGGAGGTCAGATGGATCGGTTGCGGGGAGAGGTGAGGGAAAAGGAAGAAATCTGTACTTGAACATCAATTTAAGGAAAAAAAAACCTGTGGAAATGATCATAGTGTTGGATAGTCCAAAAAGTCCATATTTTTAAAAAATAAAATAAAGGACACACTTCATTTTCACTAGTAACTATTGATTTGGATATTTTGGGTATATCAGCTATTTCCCACATGGCATAATGTTGATCGTTCTCAATGTCTTGGTTTCATTGCCATCAACTTCAACTGGTCTATCCAACCATGGATCATTGTCCAGCAAGAAATTTCCAGGATGAAACTTCGCAAACCACTTTTGACACATTTCATCAATCACAGCACCTTCTCCATACACCATGCAAATCTTTTTTTGCATTTCAGTTGTGTTTTTACCTTTCTCGAAATAATAAAGCATAGTATGCTGGAAAGGTTGCTTATTTTCTTCCATCTTGAATATTAAAATGGCTACATGAAAATTCACCAATTTTGATTTTTTTTTAATGCACACTGATATGACAGTTGTCACAGTACAATTTAACAAATTTTTTTGAATGAAGTTAAGCACAACCGTGATCTACTAGAGTCATCTAATGGTAAAAAACCAAATGAACTTTTTGGCCAACCCAATTGAATGAGGTGATGGTTCTGACTTTATTCTCCAATTTCCCTTTCACCTTGTTAAGGTTTGGGATGCACTGAGAATATAAAGATGAACCATTCTGCATGACTTACACAGCATGACCTTCAATACTGTGTTCATGGTGAAGTCATGAAAAGTACTTCAGACTGACTTGGTGTCTTTTCACTTTCTTGCATTTCCAGACCTGAATACACTTTTCACAGGAATTCACCACAACAGACATTTATAACCAGCCTTTATCTGTGTTTTCCCTCATCATTAAAGACTTAGATCCTTGTTCCCTTTTAGGAATGCCTTTCAGGGAAGCTCCACCTGGAAGTGAGTTTACTAGTTGTTTTCTGGGAGCTTTAAGCAACTCTTGTTGTATTAAGCAAGGAGTTTTCAGTTAACTGTAGTCCCAGTGCTTATCCTTTAAGAGCAGACTTTCTCCTTATGTCTCCATTTAGAAGAAATCCTGTTTGTCTGCATATTGAGAATGTGCCCTCAGCAGTGGTTTTTTTAAGTGTCTTTGGAACAGGATACATGAAAATTTGTAAAACTGATTTATTGCTGGACACAAATTACATTCATTTTAAAAGTCACACATTCTTAGGCTCAGAGTTCCTTTTATCACCTACACAGTATATTGTGGGATGTCTAACACATCCCAATGAGAGAGAAAGAGGTGAACTATGCTTCTTATATTATTTACATCTTGTATAATATTTTAAGGGTATACAGTAGGCCAGAGTATTAAATATAAACTGACACAATGTATAGGAATGTAATTCTAAGTGTGTTGACTTTGATTTATTGCATGTCCATCTGTTTGCCTTGGATTGGACTCATAGTTTTGGAATTAAGCCTACAATCCTGACATTTTAGGATCAAATTTTACTAAAGGACCTCTTTTTCTTGAGCTCTGTGTTCTGCATTAAATATAAAGTCCATGATTATTAGGAGATAATTATAGATAATTAGATAATTATAATTTGCTCATAATATTTGTTTCTTTTCTGAGTATAGAAAAAGCTCATAGTTTTTGCATAGGGTTTTCCCTTCGTCCTTGTTACAGTTAATCACACAGTTTCTCTTCTGGGGAATGCAGCATGTGGCCAATGGTTTACATATTCCATCCTTCACTTATATTTTCAAATTTCTCTGGCTCTTCTTTTCTTGGTTTTAATACACTGAATTGGTTTCAGGGATAGTGGTGGATAAACCTGAATATTAGGTAGGGGGAGGGATTTATTTAGAAGTATGTTGGCCCATGGCAGCTAATTTTCATGCTGAAACCTGAAAACAGCCAGCCTGTTCTGTTGTGAGGTGCCAGGTAAAGGCACCTTCAGCTTAGGTATGGGAGGCTGTGCTTACAGCTTGCTAGAGCACATGCCAAAGTTGTCCTGTGCCATCTGCACAACCAGCCAAGCCTTTCTATTGGAGGCATGTGTTTTGGTTCAGTACAAAATGTACAAGTCTGAGAGTCATTTTTAATCATGTGATTTACATACATCTTATGTAAGCAGGAAGTAAATCTGTTACATTGAAAAATTCCACAGTACCAGGGTAGGCACTCATTTCTGCCTTCAAGTGCTGTTTATTCACAGATGTCACAAATTCTTTGTCCGTGTTAGATTTCCTTTCTGCTTGTAACTGCTTATTGCAGCGCTTATCAAACTCGGTTCACATCACTCATTATTGTCCCAGCAGTTTTTTCATGGAGTCCCCAAGCCAAAAGTAACACTTTCAGCTCTGTTTATTTGGTACTTAGAGCCAAATAACTTAAGTACTTATGGTCTAACAACTTGGGAGGCATTTGAAAAACATGTTAATTTAAAGAAAAACATTTGTATTTTTTTTAATAACCAGAACTCTTAGTAATGGAATGAGTGTGCGTATTGGCCTTTCCAATTTGGAATCAGGTTGCTCACAGCCCTTCTCATTTTGTTCCACATTGATTTTAGCCCAACTTTATATCATAGCAACCACCACATGCTCAGTTTCACAAAGATATGACACCATCAAAAGGAATGTAGCACAATCTAATGTTGAAACTACGGTTTCCAACAGATGTTAAGTATCATTGTGTTTTCTTTTTTTTTT
>PVKM010006508.1:0-44045 GCA_004027735.1 Carollia perspicillata | reverse complement strand
GGGACGGTTACCTACAAAGGAGTTCCCATCAGACTGTCAGCTGATTTCTCAAAAGAGACCTTACAGGCAAGAAGGGGCTGGAAAGAAGTATTCCAAGTCATGAAACACAAGGACCTACATCCAAGACTGCTCTATCCAGCAAAACTTTCATTCAGAATGGATGGGCAGATAAAGTGCTTCTCAGATAAGATCAAGTTCAGGGAGTTCATCATCACCAAGCCCTTACTATATGAAATGTTAAAGGGACTTACCTAAGAAAAATAAGATAAAAATATGAACAGTAAAAGGACAGCAAATTCAGTTATTAACATCTACACCTAAAACAAATGGAACTGGAAAGCATTATGCTAAGTGAAATAAGCCAGGCAGTAAAGGACAAATACCATATGATCTCACCTTTAACAGGAACCTAAGCAACTAAAAAAACAAGCAAGCAAAATATAGCCAAAGACATTGAAATAGAAAAGGGGATGACAGTATCCAGAGGGGAGAGGGGAGGGAATTTCAGGGGAAAAGGGAGGGGATTATAGGAACAAGTATAAAGGACACATGGACAAAAACTAAGGGGGGGGGAAAGGGGAGGGAGGTGGGGAGCACTGGGGGGTGGTCTGGGATGGGAGTAAAAGACAGAAAACTGTATTGAAAAACAATGAAAATAAAAAAATTTAAAAAAAGAAGGTTTTCACTCATTATATTTAGGTTTGCTTTAGGTATTACTCTTTACAGATAGCAAGGAAGGGATGTTACAGATTATTTCTTCCATATTAACAAGGAAAAAATGTTGCAAATGCAAGGGAATGATAAGAGTAACAGGTCTGGTTACACTTCAGTCCTTGGGAGAATTAGCACAGACTTCAAGAAGTTACTATAAAGATATGCAGTAAGGGCTTGTTGCCTCAACTCAGGGTGAGAGAATTTTAGCAAGAGCAAGTCACAAAGGAGCCTAGGTATAATGCAGGCTTGATTTCCCACGGAAGAACTTCTTCACGGGTGTGGTCCTGTATGCCGACTTGCCCCTCACTCATTTTCCACGTGGGTGCTGGTCTACATTTCCACATCTCACGAAGCAGTTCCCTACAGTCATGTGAACAGAATTCATTGATGTGTATCACCGAATACCACAGTGCAAGAATATGCTGTTCTGCAATGTTAAAAGTTTTTGTTGCCTTGTGCTAATGCTGTTTATTTTTAGTTACATTGTCAGCCCTGAGGACATTATTTATTCCTTATAGTACCTAGTCCAGTGTAATAGTGTAGTAATTAATCCTCAATTAATAAATCAAGCAAGACTAAAGAGATGGTTTGTGACATTCTAGCACTTATTCTGTAGCTCCTTATTTCAGTTGGTACCATTCCCCATGCCACGAGAGTCCTTCCTACCTCGATAATTTTTCTGGTTAACACAAGCTCCAGATCATCACCTTTCCTTGCTATCAAAATGTTATCTTCTTACTTTCAAATTCTCAGGTCTCTACTGTTTTCAGAGTAACCTGTACTGTGGTACTTTAATCTGTGTTACTGTTTCACAGTGGTATTAGAAACAAAGCTTCTATTACAGTCAAGGCATTTAGCTCCTCATTCTCTTTCAGGTCTGTTTCCTAAGCATCTTTTTTCTTGCAGACAGTCTCTAGGGATTTGGCCTGCTTACCTCTTCTTTCCAGCAATCAGTCATTTACTTTATTTCCAGGGAATGTTTTATTCATTCCTGGATTTGGGATACATTTCTCTTTCAGATTCTTAGTGAAAAGGCCTGCAACAATTTGGAAACTATGACTGTTTCTTGCTGGCTTCCTAAATTATCTCTAATGTAGTTAACTTTCAAGGAAAGTAGAGTATGATATGGTTGAGCACAATGATTGGATAAATGTGGGGGATGAATGTGGATGAATTGGCCACCTTTCCTCCCCCCATCCACCATGAATGAAAATAATGCTACCAAGACATGATCTGCTTGGGGAGGAAAGGTGGCCAATCTCTCAAAGGAGAAGGGCCACGAGTCCTTACCTCAATGGTATTTATTAGGTTCGTAACACACAAGGATACAGGTAAAGCTCATCAATCAATGTCAGGCGGCAAGGATCAAACAACAGATAACAAAGAACTCTGAGGGCCTATTCTGAGTCAGGGTCAGATAGTTAAAGAGCTATAAAACTGAGGAACGAACTCACTTCTTGCTTGGACCCTTATTTAATTGAGGGCATTCTAAACAAAGCAGGTTTCACGGGATTTTACATATTCTTTCTTAGGCCTGATTGCCCTAGGGAACCTGCCCTTTCAGCACAGGACGGTACCCACCACCAGCATTGTCTCAGGCTCAAATCAGGCAGGGGAAGTAAGGCAGCCAAGAGATTAGAAGACTTCTTGCAAACAGAATGAGGACTCAGGCTATGTCAGAATAGCTGGGGAGTGAGGGTCCATCACCCTCTCTTTGCTGAAGCTCACCAAATCCTTCTTTGAGGGCCTCCCAAATGATATGGTCTGGCTTAGGTTGCCCCCACTCTGAGGGGTTTTACCTGTCACTGACTAACCGACGAAGCATTGGGGGCCAGAGATGGATGACACAGAAGCAGCGCTCCTGCCAGGGACATAAGCTTTGTCTCCTTAGTGGCTCCCAGTCCAGACCCCGCAGGGGGCGGTTACAGCTCCTGAAACCAGGCAGAGAAGTTCCCAACAGATGAACCCAGTAGAAAATGCTAAGTCATTCAAGTTCAAAATTGCTTCCCCATTTTGAAATCACTTAGTGAGATAGTTCAAAGACCACAAAACTTTCAGTTTACAAGTAACAGACAATGAATATGGAAAATTTAAAATTTTTAATGAATGTGCTTTGTTCACAAAATGTGAAAAAATTACAAAAAACACAAACATACATTTTTAGGTATGCCACCTCCCACCACTTGGCAACTAACATATAAACCATTTGATTTTGAAGAATCCAACCAAATGATCATTTGTTTTTGAAACACCAAATTATTTTGGAGAATCCTATTGTGAATGCAACAGCAGGCCCTTTAACTTCTTTATATCCAAATGAAATCGTTCTCAAGAGTACCTATACTAATAAAGTATTAGAAGGCTCTACTAACTTTTCTTGTCATTACACATATAATCTGACACCATGCCAGATGACTACTTATTTTTAATACTAATTCATTGAATTGGCTTTGGTAGAATGTATATTAGTTTAAATCCTGTGCCAAACTAGTTTGAATAAGCTGAACTTAGAAAACAAATGATATTTATAAATTCAAACAAATTTATACTAGGTGGGAGTATAGGTTTTATATTTTCTGTAAACTACTTTAAATACATCATGCACACTTCAGAGCATAAGCAGAATCAACATCTGTAAACAACCAGAAGAATTTATAGCACCGACATTTAGCCATAACACAAAGGGTGACTCCAAGGTAGTACTTATACCAGCTTCTCAAATCACAGTTTTCGTTTACTTTCAAAGCACTTTCATTGGTATATTTTTCCTTTGCCCTTAAGATAGTATTTAGTCAAGTAAAAAAAGAAAACAGTATGGTAAAATAAGTATTATTTGAATACAGTTTTTTGTTATCCTGAACACAATGCTTTTTTCTTCTTCTTTTGGGTGAGCTCAAAAAACTCGACCTGCAGTGCATAATTGGAAAGAAAAGTCAATCTTACTAAAGAATCTTATGCTATTGAAAGTAAAAGAAAAATTTCAAGTTACTTCTGGCATATATTGAGCAACTAATATTTACTGCACTTAGTTAACTGACTTTTTTAGGTTAATTACAATCTTACTACTTTCATTGATTCAGAATGTGAAATTTAATTTGAAATATCAGGTACACTCAAACATTTATATCTTAAAGGATATGTTTTATATTTCCAAATAAATTCTGACATTCAAAGTTAACTACAGCAATTCATATTAAGCACAAAAACATCAATTTTACCAGAGTTTATGAAATTTAGGATCAACTATTGAAAATACTTCCTTAAACACACACACGTACATTAAGCATGAAATCTGAAACTGATATTTCAGTGCAAAAACCTCAGTATGAGGTAATTTTAATGTAAAAAAAAACTTGAAAAAAATTCCACACAGTGGCACTCTTAAAAATGATAATTTACATGAGAATTTCTGGCTAGTAAGATAACATGGACTAAATCTTCTTATCTATTTAAACTCAATCTTGTTTGGGCATATATTTCTCCTTAATCATTTGTTTCTGATTCAGAAACAGAAAGACATTTATCAATGTGGAAAGGGAAAATTCCAGCAGCCAACTAATGATTTATATTTTCAAAGAAAATCTGTAGCTAGGATTTAGATAGAAGTAAGAATACTGAAAGCTCAAAATCATTTTATGAGACTACCAGCAGAGGGTTAATTTTAATTTTTTTCTATACAATTATAGGTGTGTAGTACAGCATCTTCTTAATGGAAAGGCAAGGACCCTTTACAACTGTTGATCTAATAAAATATAGGCTCTTTTACAAGTGCAAACACTTTTACAAAGGTGTTTTAGGTCAATATCAAGTACTATATTGTTCCTTGCTTAAATAGAAAAATTTGTAAATGAACTCTAAATTTAATAAAGTAAAGTACACTCCCATAGTTAAATATATTCAACACCAAAGCCCAAATCCACAAGAAAGGCATACAAATTCTATTTAATACTTTGGCAATGGTGATTTTTGCACTGTGCTAATCAAATTATATTATACACTTTTGGGGAAATCTCTCCCCCAATGTCTGATGTTGCCAAATAAGCAAGAACAAGGAAAAAAAAACTACCGTTAACTTCAAAAAAGTTCAGGAAATGTTGGAGCACCAGACAAAACTGAAGAGAAAATGGCTTTCTGTAACAGATAACAATTTAGTTAGAAAAAAGAGTAAGTATATCACGAAACACTCAACCAATCTATCTTTGTGATACATTTAACTTGCTAACCATCAAAATGCAATCTATAGCTTTTACATATCTTAAAGTTTCTCACTGCAATGGTTTAAAGTCAACATTGAAAAGAGGAAAAAAATACATGGCAAATTATGCTTCATTTTTTACAATGACACTAAAGACATAAAGCTATCTTTCAATGATATCCGAGTGTTAAATACTAAAGAAATAGTGGTTTCGCTATGACAAAGGTCAGTCTGCATGAAACTTTAACCTTTCTATATAAGAATACATTTTAAAATTCAGAAATAGAAAAAAATAGCAAACTCTGTCAACCTTTGCATTTCTTCTATGCAAACCAGGTTTTAAGTACTGAGTTCATGGTAGTATTTCTGGTTAGTGTTAAGTAATTAGTTTAGGAGTTTGGACTGAAAGGGCCTTTTGCTTTTTTATTAACTTAAAAGTAATATGGGATCTTCTAGCTCATAGAAAGGAACAGAGCTGGCTTGACTTTCTCCAGAATCTGAGTCATATGGAGCATCAGGGAGCTCTGTAAAACCATATGCCAGTTGTTCATCTTCTGTATCTGATCGAACATAGCAGGAAGGGTTAGAGTATTCCTCATCTTCTATACTATTGAAATCTTGAGGAATATATAACATCCCTGGATAGTTCCTACTAACCAAGTCACTTGTAGTTTTTAGAGATATTTTTCTAAACGCCATCAGATGCATGTGTGAAAATTTTGAATACTTGAAACGTTTAAAGCCCAGGGACTCTATAGCAATCTTCCAGCTTTTCATCATCATTGCATGACGATTCTGATGGGAGGAATCAGGCGTGATGATAAGCAATAAACCATTTAACACTAACAATTCATGGGCTTTCTTGCAGCAAATCCACCTCTGGTAAGGTGATGGAAAATAAGAAAGAAGGAGAGAGAAAACAACCACATGAAAAAGTTCTCCAGGAAGAGAATCAATAGGGTTTTTCAGCTGCTTCAAAAAGGCATCTATAGCATCCTGTGCAAGCTGGAGTGGTTGCTGAAGCTGCAAGTTCAGGAAGTCACATTTATATACACTCTGCAAAAAGGAAAAAACAAAGCATATTAGAATTTCAAGATTACTTCCATCTTATTACATAGAGTTTACACCAAACTATTTCATAGCATTTCTACATAATTCAAGCTTTAATTATGCACTTTTCCCTTCTAAATTGTTCCATTTGCATAGACTTATTCAACCAAAACTTTTAGTCACAAAAATCTCAGAGTAATTCTGCCTAGAGAATTTCAAGTTGTTATTTAAAAACATATATTCCTAACAGTTGATTTGAAATTAGAAATATTTTAAGCATCTATACCTTTAAAATAATAATGGCTTATTCAAAATTTAATTTAGTTAAGAGTTAACAGAAATGACTTTTTTTACCTTAAATAATTTTAAAAAAATTTCAATTACAGTATTATACAGACATACAGTATTATATTAGTTTCAGGTGTACAACCCAGTGATTACACATTTATATAACTTACTAGACAATCACCCTGACAAATCTAGTACCCACCTGACCATATATAGTTATTAAAATATACTAACTATATTCCATATGCTGTACTAATATTTCAGGGATTATTCTGTAACTACCAATTCATACTACATTAAAAAAAATCCTCACTTAAGGACATGCTTATTGAGGGGGAAGGGAGGGAGAGGGAGGGAAACATCGATGCGAGACAGAAACATCGATCAATTGCTTTTTGTATGTGCCCTGACTGGGGACCAAGCCCACAAGCCAGGTATGTGGTCTGACCAGGAAGAACTGACGACCTTCTGGTTTATGGGACAAGGCTTCAATCGACCAAAGGTGCCACACTGGCTCAGTTGTTAATCCTTTCACTTCTTAATCCCTTCACTTTTCATCCTTCCCTCAAGATCTCCTCCCATTTGCTTACTATCAAAATGTTCTCTGTATCTATTAGTGTGTTTCAGTTTTGTTTGTTCATTCATTGTTTTTTAGATTACACACATAAGTGAAATCATATGGCATTTGTCTTCCTCCATCTTATTTCACTCAGTGGAATACCCTCTAGGTCACAGGTGGCAAACCTAAGGCCCAAGGGCCAAATCCGGCCCTCCACCTTGCTTTATCTGGCCCAGTACCTTGTTTCTACCCAGTGGCAGCACCGAGCTCCCGCTTAACTGTTAAGTAGTTACATTTATACAGTCCTAAAATCACATTTGGCTATTTGAAGGCAACTGTGAGGCTGGTATGCCCCTGGTGAAAATGAGTTTGACTCCCCTGCTCTAGGTCTATCCATGTTTTTGATGATGTCAAGATTTCATTCCTTTTTATGGCTGTATCATATTCTATTGTACACAGGATGGGGCAAAAGCAGATTTATAGTTATTCACATGGGAAATAATACAATAATAAATAATACCAGAATAAATGCTGTGTTTCATGTACTCGCAACTGTAAATCTACTTCTGCCCCACCCATTATATGTGCCACTTCTTTATCATCTACTGATGGACACATTATATGTGTGACTTCTTCATCATCTATTGATGGACACTTAGGTTGCTTTCATATTTTGGCTATTGTAAATAATGCTGCAATAACCCTGGGTGGTGTAGCTCAGTGGATTGAGCACAGGCCTGCAAAGGATCATGGTTCAATTCCCAGTCAGGGCACATGCCTGGGTTGCAGGCCAGTTCCCAGCACGGGATGCACGAGAGGCAACCATACACTGATATTTCTCTCCCTCTCTCCTTCCCTTCCCCTCTAAGGATAAATAAATAAAATCTTTAAAAAATAATGCTGCAATAAGCATATGGATGTACAATATTTGTCTTTTCAGTTTAGTGTTTTGGGTTTCTTTCCATACTAAGAATTGGAATTGCTGAGTCCTTCTTTTGTCTTGTTATATAGCTTTTGTTTTAAGATCTATTTTGTCTAGTATAAGCACTGCTACCCGTTTTTCAATTGTTTGCTTATATTTTCATGAAACATATTTTTCTATCCCTTTACTTTCAGTCTGTGTGTCTTTTGATCTGCAATGACACTCTTGTAGACAGTATATGTAAGGGTCTTGTTTTCTTATCCATTCAGCTTCTGACATCTTTTGATAGTAGCATTTAATGCATCTGCATTTAAAGTAATAGTTGATATGTATTTATGATGATTTTATTATTCATATATTTAATCTCTTTCTCCTCCTCCTCTTCTTCTTCTTCCTCCTCTTCCTCTTCTTCTGAAGACCCTGTAACATTTTTTGTACTGGTTTGACGGTGGTGAACTCCTTTAGCTTTTTCTTTGGTGGCAAGCTATCTGACCTTCAATTCTAAATGACAGATTTCCTGGGAAAAGTAATCTTGGTTGTATGTTCTTGCTTTTCATCACTTTGAATAATTCTTGCCAATTCCTTCTGGCCTGCAAACTTTCTTTTGAGATATCAATCGATAAGTTTTATGGGAACTTTCTTGTAGGTAACTATCTTGCTGCTTTTAAGCTTCTCTTTTGATTTAACCTTTAGCATCTTAATTATGATGTGTCTTGGTGTGTTTCGTTGGGTTCATCTAGTTTGGGACACTGTGCCTCCTGGACTTGTATGTTTGTTTCCTTCATCAAGTTAGAGAAGTTTTCTGTCACTACTTTTTCACATAGGTTTTCAAATCACTGCTCTCCCTCTTCCCCTTTGCCATCCCCATTATGCAAATGTTGGCATGCTTGAAGTTGTCCCACAGGCTCCTTATACTAATTTTATCCTGATTTTTTTATTCTTTGTTTCTCTTTTGCCGCTCTGATTGGGTGCTTTCTGCTTCCTATCTTCCACATCTCTGATTTGATCCTCTGCTTCATCTACTGCACTGTTGATTGCCTGTAATCTTCATTTCAGTTAACGTATTCATCTCTGACTCGTTCTTTTTTATGATTTTTATTTGTTTTTACATTTCCTATCTCTTTGTTGAGGTTCTCACTGATATCATTGAGCATCCTGATAACCAGTGTATTGAACTCTGCATCTGGTATATTGCTTGTCTACATCTTTAGTTTTTTTCCTGGAGTTTTGTCATTCTTTCATTTGGGACATGTTCCTTTGTCTCCTTATTTTGGCAGTCTCTTTGTGTGTGTTCCTACGTATTTGGTAGAGCTGCTACATCACCCAGACTTAGTAGAGTGGCCTTATATAGTAGGTGTCCTATAGGACTTAATGGAACAGCCTCCCTGACCACTCAAGCTGAGCACTCCAGGTGCACCCCCTGCCCCCGCACCTTGTGTGGGCTGTGTACACTCTCCTGTTTTAGTTGTGCCTTGCTGATTGCTATTGGCACATCAACGAGAGAGATTTTTCCCTAGGCCAATTGGCTTAAAGGACTGCCTGCGACCACCATGGAGGATTAGGTATGCAGGGGCCCATCTCACCAAGCAGGACTTTCTTTAGCAGGGCTCTGGTGCTGCTGGGTTTGTCCCTTGTGTTCCTTGTGGAGGTGGCTGGGTGGTGTTTCAATGTGGTCTGAAGCTGTATAATGGGTGTGTTGGTTCTGGGGCCTCCCAGGAGGTGCAGGCGAAGGTTAGTGGCCAACTATGCCCTACTTGGGAGAGGCCAAACTGGGAACCAATGCTGGCTGCTGCTAACGTTGAGCATGGGGCCTATTAGTAAGAGGTATGGGACACACTGAGGCCAGATGCTGCTTATTTGAGAGATTTTAGGAGTCTGAAGCATGAGCCAATACAGGACATCTGTATGAAACAGCTACTGAAAAGGACTTGGGTGGGCCTACAAGGTGCAGGGAATCAGTAGGGCAGGACAAATAATGTTACCCAGGAGATTCAGACCAGCCTGCCTGCTCTGTTAGGGGAGGGCTCAGAAAAGTAAAAATGGGCACTGCTAGCACTCACAGGAGAGAGCTGCCCATCCTACTCTTACCCTGATACTAGACGACTTAGTTTCTCCCCATATGTCCTTGGTGCCTTTTGTGCTGCTGCCCCAGTACTAGAGCTCAGAGTGAGTGAGTCCAGGAAAGTCTATGTGTGGTCCCTTTAGGAGGAACACCTGGGACTCCAGCTTCCCTCCATCTCACTCAGCCACAACACCCACAGTTTTTTTCAGCCAGAAGTTATGGAAACTTCTCTTCCTGGCTCTAGAACCCTTGGCTTGGGGGCCTGGTGTCAGGCTGGGACCTCTTTTTCCACATGTGGGACCTCCACAGCAAATATATCTTTCCTGATTTAATAAAATAAGACACACATGGGTGTGGGACCAGCTGTTCCAAATCTCCACCCCTCCTACCAGTCTAGCTGTAGCTTCTTCTTTATACCCTTAGTTGTAGGACTTTTGTTCAGCTAAACTTAAGGAGGTTCTGGATGATGCTTATTCTGTGGTTTAGTTGTAATTTCAATGTGCTTGTGGAAAGATTCAAGGACTACCTTTATCTACACTGCCATCTTTTAAAAATTTCTTTATTTTTTAAAATTTAAACTTTATTTTTTTACATAATATCTTTTAAAACGAGTTTTTTCATAACGTAGAAATTTTATTGTTGTGCAATTACAGTTGTCCCCATTTTCCCTCATTACTTTCCCCTGCCCTACCCACTCTCACCTCCCATATTCAATCCTCCTTCCACCCCGTTGTCTTTGTCCATGGGTCCTGTATACATGTCCCTTGATGACCCTTCCCCTTCCCTGCTCCGTTATCTCTCTCACCCCTCCCTCTGGTTATTGTCAGTTTGTTCTTTATTTCCATGTCTCTGGTTATATTCTGCTTGCTTATTTGTTTTGTTGATTAAGTCCACTTATACGTGAGATCATATGGTATTTATCTTTCACTGCCTGGATTACAAATCAACAAATAACAAGTGCTGGCGAGGCTGTTGAGAAAAGGGAACCCTAGTGCACTGTTGGTGGGAATGCTGACTGGTACAGCCACTGTAGAAAACAGTATGGAACTTCCTCAAAAAACTAAAAATGGACTGCCTTTTGACCAAGCAATTCCACTACTGGGATTATATCCTATGAATTCTGAAATACCAATCCAAAAGAACCTATGCACCCCAGTGTTCATAGCAGCACAATTTATAATAGCCAAGTGCTGGGAACAGCCTAAGTGCCCATCAGTAAATGAGTGGATCAAAAACCTGTGGAAAATTTACCCAATAGAATACTACACAGCAGAAAGGAAGAAGGAACTCCTACCTTTCCAAGCATCATGAACAGAACTAGAAAGCATTTTGCTAAGTGATACACTGCTAAGTGATACATTTTGCTAAGTGATACATCTTGACTGGACACCCAAGAATGATTTATTTCTAAATTTAGTCATCTTTATATTCACTTCAACACTTACAGTTACCAAAACAGGCTAATACAAAAACTTTCAATAAGAAATAAAGATGAATTATAGAAGTCAAAGAGGATAATGGAAGAGGCATTATAAATTTGTAAAACCAGAATACCAAAACTTTTTAAGGTAATGAAAAACAACTTTTATTAAAAAAAAATTTAAACCCAGTCAGGTAGTTTTATTAATGAATTTTCTAGTTCTACATTAGGTTTGTTTATAGAAATTATTATGGATTGTTTTGAATCAGATTCTAATGGCCTCCTGATGGAAGTTACATTTATTCATTTTTGTTTCATTTCCCCCCAAGCCCCTGTAATAATAAAATTTAGTTGTACCAATGTCTGTATGCAAGTACCTCTCATATCCTCCATAATTTTATTTTATTTTTTAATATATTTTATTGACTATGCCATTACAGTTGTCCCATTTCCCCCTCTTCACTCCCCTCCACCCTGCACACCCCCTCCCACCCACACTCCTCCCTTCAGTTCATGTCCATGTGTCATAAGTTCTTTAGCTTCTACATTTCCCACACTACTCTTGCCCTCTCCCTGTCTATTTTCTCCCCACCGTCTATGCTACTTACTCTCTATACCTTCTCCCCACCCTCCTCCCACTCCCCTGTTGCTAACCTTTCATGAGATCTCTATTTCTGTGGCTCCGCTCCTGATTTATGTGTCTGCTTTTGTTTTTGGTGTGGATGTTAATAAATGTGAGTTTGCTGTCCTTTGTCTGTTCATATTTTTTATCTTATTTTTCTTAGGTAAGTCCCTTTAACATTTCATATAGTAAGGGCTTGGTGATGATGAACTCCTTGAACTTGACCTTATTTGAGAAGAGCTTTATCTGCCCTTCCATTCTAAATGAAAACTTTGCTGGATAGAGTGATCTTGGATGTAGGTCCTTGCATTTCATGACTTGGAATACTTCTTTCCAGCCCCTTCTTGCCTGTAAGGTCTCTTCTGAGAAATCAGCTGAGAGTCTGATGGGAACTCCTTTGTAGGTAACTGTCCCCATGTCTCTTGCTGCTTCTAGAATTCTCTCCTTCATTTTAATCTTGGCTAATGTAACTATGATGTGCCTTGGTGTGTTCCTCCTTGGATCCAACTTCTTTGGGACTCTCTGAGCTTCCAGACTTCCTGGAAGTCTATTTCCTTTGCCAGATTGGGGAAGTTCTCCTTTATTATTTGTTCAAATAAGTTTTCCACTTGTTGCTCTTCCTCTTCCCCTTCTGGTACTCCTATAATGCAGATGTTGGAATGCTTAAGGATGTCCTGGAGGTTCCCAAGCCTCTCCTCATTTTTTTGAATTCTTGTTTCTTCCTTCTTCTCTGTTTGGTTGTTTCTTTCTTCCTTCTGGTCCACTCCATTGATCTGAGTCCCAGTTTTCTTTCCATCACTGTTGTTTCCCTGTGCATTTTCCTTCATTTCACTTAGTGTAGCCTTCATTTTTTCATCTAATTTGTGACCAAAATCAACCAGTCCTGTGAGCGTCCTGATCACCAGTGTTTTGAACAGTGCATCTGACAACTTGGCTATCTCTTGGTCACCTAAAAGTACTGGCTCTGGGGCTTTGAGCTCTTCTTCTATTTGAGTCATGTTTGGTCAGGTGGTGCCTGTTACGTAAGGGTGACGGAGCCTTAGGTGTTTACCAGGGCGGGGCAACCTAGTGGCCAGGTAGTGATGCTGTCTTTGGGGGTGGGGTCAGAGAGGGAACAGTGGAAGTCTGTTCCAAACTGTCTCAGATTTGTGTCTCCTCTGCTGCCCCCCACAGGCAAACTGGGCCCCCCGGCACTGGTTCCCAGGTAGGCAGGCCTATTGCACGCTCCAGGACCCTGCGGGTCTCCCCAGTGACCTCTCCTGTGTTGCTGGGAGTCTCTCCTGGTGGCACCTTTTCAATCAGTGTTTTTAGGCTTTATTTCCTGTCACTGGGGACCTGGGCTGTGCAGTCTGTCTCACTGCCAGTTCTTGACTAGTTTATCTGCGCTCGAATGTGTGACTACCAACAGCCAACTGCCGTGCCCGTTTCCTCCTGCATCTGGGGTCTGTGAACAGGGCGCTGGCACTGCCTGCACTCCCGGTCTGCCAGCCACTGTCTTTTCCTGCCGCGTTCCCTCTGCCGACCGCCGACTCTGCCCCTCTTACCGGTAGGTTGAATGGTTATCGGACTTCCTTAGTTCAATTTTCTGTTTTGGTTGTGTCATTGTTTGTAAATATTTGTTGTCTTTAGTTTTGGTTGCTTGAGGAGGCACTGTGTTTCCATCCACACCTCTATCTTGGCTGGAAGTTAATTTTAACTTGATTATCTCTGAAAAGACCATATCTCTAAAATAAAGTCACATACTAGGGTTTACAACTCTTAAATATCTTTTTGGGAGGAGTAGATTTAAGCCCTAACAATGGCCAGTTGTCTTTTAAAGATCTTAAATAATAAAAGTATATGTTTTTTACAGCTATGAAGTTATTCTTTCCTGTACTCTTCATTATTATCTGGAGATCCGTATCTCCCCCTGGCTGAAGGACTTCTTTAACATTACTTATAATACAGGTTTGCTGATCTTGAATTCTTTCAGGTTTTGCACACCTAAAAAAATACCTTATTTTGTCTTCATTTTTGAAACATATTTTCACTAAGTTTGGATCCTAGCTGACAATATTTTTATCATCTTTTAGTCTTTTAACATGTCTTTTTCATTTTATAAATCTTTAGCTACTTTTTAAGACAGTCTTTGTCACTGTTTTTTTTTTTTTTTTTTTGGGGGGGAGGAGTTTGATGTTCCTTGGTGTAATTTTCGTCTTTTTAAAAGTTTTATTCATTTATTTTTAGAGAGGGGAAGGAAGAGAGAGAGAGAGGGAGAGAAGCATCAGTGTGGGGGTTGTCTCTAGCACACTCCCTGCTAGGGACCTTGACTGCAACCGAGGCATGTGCCCTAGACTGGGAATCAAACCAGCGACCCTTAGGTTTGTAGGGCAGTACTCTATCCACAGAGACATACCAGCCAGGGTATAATTTTCTTTCTTTCTTTTTTTTTGTTTGTGTGTGCTTAGGGTTTATTGAGCTTCTTGGATTTGTAGATTTATAGCTTTTATCAAGTTTGAAGAGTCATTTCTTTAACCCTTTACCCTTTTTGGGGGAACTCCAATTATGCCTGTAATTTCACCATTTGAAATCTGGTCACTTGAAACTGGGATGTTCTTCCATTAAAAACATTCTCTTTTCCATGTTTAATTTGAGGTAGTTTTATTGCCATGTCTTTAATTTAACTTTTCTTCTGTAATATTTAATGATCATTAGTTCCATGTAGTTTCTATTTCTTATATATTATAGTAATCCATTTCTAGAAATTAGATTTGCATATTTAAAATGTCTTCCATGTATTTACTTAACTTGTTGTACACATGGAATATAGTCATAATGCCCCTGTTTTAATGTTCTTGTTTTCTAATTTTTCTTTTTTAAGTATATTTTATTGATTATGCTATTACAGTTGTCCCATTTTTATTTTTTCCCCTTTATCCCACTCCGCCTGGTACCCTCATTCTCTTCAACATTCTTCATCCTTTAGTTCATGTCCATGGGTCATACATGTAAGTCCTTTGGCTTCCATATTTCCTATACTATTCTTAACCACTCCTTGTCTATTTTGTACCTACCATAATATGCTTATTCCCTGTAAATTTCTCTGATTCTCCCCTTCCCCTTCTGATAACTGTCCATGTGATCTTCATTTCTCTGGTTCTGTTCCTATTTAGTATTTTGTTTACTTTTTTTTTTAAGATTCAGTTGTTGATAGTTGTGAGTTTATTTTCATTTTACTGTTTATAGTTTTGATCTTCTTTTTCTTAGATAAGTTCCTTTAACATTTCATATAATAAGGGTTTAGCGATGGTGAACTCCTTTAACTTGATCTTGTCTGGGAAGCACTTTACCCTTCCATTCTAAGTGATAGCTTTGCTGGATAGAGTAATCTTGGATGTAGGTCCAAGATTATGACTTTCATGACTGAATAATTCTTTCCAGCCCCTTCTTGCCTGTAAGGTTTCTTTTGAGAAGTCAGCTGACAGTCTTATGGGAACTATCAGCTGATTTGTAGGTAACCATCTTCTTTTCTGTTGCTGCTTTTAAGATTCTCTCCCTATCTTTAATCTTGGGTACTTTAATCATGATGTTTCTCGGTGTGTTCCTCTTTGGGTCCAACTTGTTTGGGACTCTCTGAGCTTCCTGGACTTGTATGTCTATTTCCTTCACCAAATTAGAGAAGTTATTTTCATTATTTTCTCAAATAAGTTTTCAATTTCTTGATCTTCCTCTTCTCCTCTGGCACCCACATGATTCAGATGTTGCAATGTTTAAAGCTGTCTCAGAAGTTCCTAGATCTCTCCTCATTTTTCTCAATTCTCATTTATTCATTCTGTTGTATTTGAATGTTTATTTCTTCCTTTTGTTCCAAATAGTTGATTTGAGTCCTGTTTCTCTTCTCTTCACTGTTGGTTCCCTATATATTTTTCTTTGTTTCACTTTGTATATAATTCACTTCATCCTTTATTTTGCACCTGTACTCAACCATTTCTGTGAGTATCCTGACTACCAGTGTTTTGAACTTTGCATCTGATAGTTGGCTATCTTCTCATTGCTTAGTTCCTTTTCTGGAGTTTTAATCTGTTCTTTCATTTGGGCCATATTTCTTTGTCTTGGCACACCTGTCACGTTGTAAGGGGCAGAGCCTTAGGTATTTGCCAGGGAAGCAATCCATGATGCTGCATTGTGTCCCTGTATGTGGGGAAGGGGTCAGAGTGGGTACAATGCTGCTTGTTTGGCTCTTACCCCACTTTCAGTCACTTCCCCCACTTCCCACCAGAAAACTGCCCCTTCTGGGTGCTTCCCTGATGCTGATTTCCAGGTGGGTGGGCTTGTGTATGTTCTAGGACCCTGTAGACCCTTCCAACAGACTCTCCTGTGAAATTGGCAGTTTCTCCTGCCACTGCAACCCCTGCAGATTTTCACAGCCAAAGGTTTTGAGGCTTTATTTTCCCAAGCTAGAACACTGGGTTGTGCTGGTCTGTCTTATCCTCTAGTTGTTCCTCCTGGTTTATCTGCAAATGAATATGGGACCACCTGGTCCTTGCTGACACTTTGCCATCTCTGACCCGGCTGCCTGTCTCTACCTCTCCTACCAGTCTAGATGAATATTTCTTCTTTAACTCAGTTGTTGGGACTCCCATACAGTTCAATTTTCTGGCAGTTCTGGTTGTTTTTTGTTTTTAAATTGGTCGATACCCTAGGTTTGGTTGTGCGAGGAAGCAAAGTGTATCTACCTACTCCTCCATATTGGCCCTCCCCTGTTTTCTAATTTTAACACCTATGTTAATACAGGATTGGTCTCTGTTGGATGACTTATCTCCTTATGGTGGGTCCTATTTTCTTGCTTCTTTACCTGGCTGGTTACCTCTTTATTGAATGCCAGAAATGATGGATTTTATCTTGTTGGGTGCTGGATGACTTTGCATTGCTATAAATATTTTTGAGCTTTGTTCTGGGGCATAGTTAAGTTACATGAGACAATTTGATCTTTTCAGATCTAGCTTTTAAGATTTGTTAGGTGGAACTGGAGCAGTTTTTATTCTAAGGCTCATTATTCTCATCAGTAAGGCAAGGCTCTATTGTGTACTCTACCAAATGCGTTGTGGTTCTTGAGTTTTCCAGTGTGGTTACTTCCAGCCTGTGTGTATTTCCAGCCTGTGTGAATGCCAAGCACTATAACACCTTGTCCTTTCAGGTGGTGCTTCCTTCAGTCTCATGT
This sequence comes from Carollia perspicillata, assembly GCA_004027735.1. Taxonomy (NCBI): domain Eukaryota; kingdom Metazoa; phylum Chordata; class Mammalia; order Chiroptera; family Phyllostomidae; genus Carollia; species Carollia perspicillata. The sequence continues at coordinate 27,013 of PVKM010006508.1, read as the reverse complement.
AGTTTTCTCACACAATATACACTGATCAGTACTCAGCTGAGTACTAAAAGAGAGCTCTGCACACCTGGAGTTTTCTCTCTATGCAGCTCTCATATCTTTGGTACTCTGTCCTAGGGATTTTAGCTGTCTTGTCTGCTAGGACTCTCAGCTACACCTCCACAACTCATGGGAATCAGAGGGGTTGGGAACCTCTCTTTGTGCCATGTCCTGGAAACTCTGAAGGCTATATGTGGGTACAATTTTAGGGCTCATCTAGTTTTCAGTCTCTTGGGGATTATTATCCATCATTAATTGATGTCTACTGTTTTATAAATTATTTTGAATACTTTGTTCACTTTTTTGTTGCTTTAGGCGGGGAAAGAGGATCAATCCGGTCCCTGTTACTCGTTTTTTACTAGAATTCTTCCTTTAGTTTTAATTATACGGTTCTGAATTTGTGAAATGATGATTCTATTACTAAACTTATGTATAGAAGCTGTTTTTGTTTCTCTAATAACTTTAGAGTTGTAAGTTTGTAGCCCATCTGTAAACAAATATTTTAAGAATAATATTTAAGCCTCAGGTTCAGATCAAATGGTTATCATGTCTCAGTAGTCCCTGAAGGACATCTCTAATGTGTATCTTGAGGAAGAAAGGTGAGAGTTGCCTGCCCTTTAAAATTCTAACTCTTGATGACACACAAATTTTCTGCAGTGAAAACCTAAGAAGAGCTGTTTTAATATAAAGCAAACATTTATCCATTTGTAGGAAGTAGAGATGACAGTAATGGTTTTAGCATTTTCTTGTTCCTCAATGTTACTATACAGATTTAATCTAAAGAGTCATGCTCATCAAAATTAAAGATTCATGTAAAAGTTGAATTTTCATGTAGGAACATTTCAGTAAGAATAGAAAATCTTTCTTTAGCACCTACTATATAATAGGTACTTGACTAAGTGCTTTAAATACTTTTCCTCAAGCATACATTATGACAAAACAGTAAAGTATGATCCATTACTAAACCCATTATACAAATGAGAAAAGTGAGATTCAGAGATTCAAACCCAAATTGAAAGTAAGATTAGATTCTTTTATTTGAAAAGTACTTATGTGTACTTACTGTACCAGGCATATTTCTAGGTGCTGGGAACACAGCAGTGAGAAAAAAAAAATCCCTAACTCAAAGAATTTACACTCTAACATATGTTCTCCTTAAAAATAACATACTTAATTTGTAAATTTTTATGGTTTTCATTTTTATTTATTATTTGTTTAGATTTTATTAATTTATTTTTAGGTAGAGTGTAAGGGAGTGAGAGAGAGAGGTAGAGAAACATTATGTGTGGTTGCCTGTAAAGTGCCCCCTACTGGGGACCTAACCCAAGCATGTGCCTAGACTGGGAATGGAAGTGGCAACCCTTTGGTTCGCAGGCCAGTGCTCAATCCACTGAGACACACCGGCCAGGGCTTAATTTAAATATTTTTTTTGTGCCTGGTATTACATGAAAAGTAAAATGTAAAACATCATGAATTTACGTCACTAAAAGAATTCTAATTTTAAAACTAGACAAAACATACTATGTAAAGGTAAATTGTTTCATCTATTAAGTACAAATAGCTGGGATTAAATAAGTTTGGTTGATTCCCAAGCCTTTGCTATGTCCACTACTCCATAATGGCTCCACATCACAATACATTTCAGAACAACAGACGCATTAAAAAAAAACAATCAAAAGCCCAAACATTACAGCAATGTGCAAATCTGTGCAATATATTAAAGTTTCTTGATTATACAGCAGATGATAAACAGGGAACAAAAACAGAGAAAATAAAGACTAACATGGTACTAGAAAAGTTAATATAGGTTAACTAAATGGTAAAATATTTTCATGAAATATATTTAGTTTTGAATAGAAAGTTTCTTACCAACTTGTAAAACTAAACATATTTGCTACTTTAGAAATGTAAGAACAGTGCTTTTCCTTTGTAAGTATGCATGTAAAATAGTCAAGTCTCAATGTCTCAAAAAAAAACATAACTATGCATACCTCTACAGCAGGTACAATGTCTATGCCAACAGTTAGAAATTCTTCAAACTTCATAAATGGGTTAAAGCAGCTGCCAACATCAAGTAATCTGATCTTTCCTGAGGTTTGTAGCAACCTAAAAACAGATTATTTTGTCTTAACACAAGCAAAATAAAAATAAAGTATAAAAAATGCAAACATTTGAGAAATTAGGTCATGTAGACTACTGGCTCTCTTTTAGTTTTTGGATTCCTTTAACATATTTAAAAATTACTGAGGGCCTTAAAGAATTTTCATTTATGGGGGTTTATCTATCTGTATTATTAGACTTGAAATCAAAATTGAATAGTTAAAAGGAGAGAAGATGGCAGCGAAGTAGGTAGGAGCTGAGCCCACTTGCTTGTGCACCCAACTGAGACACTTAGCTGATCTTCCAAATGACAAAGTGAACAGCCAACAGAATCTTAGCTGATAGGAAGTTTGGAAGCCAAAGTGTTCAGAGGATGCTTCGAAATGGGCAGTAAGGTGGTTTTATATGTGGACAGGGAAAGTTCCTGAGCCTGGCGCCAGAAACTGTGGCTGCCAAGGGGGCAACATCAGAGGAGAAACAGGTCAGTGATGGAAGCCTAGTGGCTCCCGCCCTTCCCAGGGTGGGCAAATCACAGACATCTACCAGGACAGACTTGAACAAATAAAGTAGCCAGAGGGGAAAAAACGGCACATAGGCTCACATACAGCTGGCAGTGCACCAAAGCTAGGGTGTGGGGGCAGTTGCTGGCCTAGTAAAGTGCCAGAGAGTTGTAAGGGGGTGAGTTTGGTTGGCACCGGGAGCTGGGAGAAGAGGTGAACTGGGACTGGCCATGACTGAGATAAACTCTGGACTTGTCAGAGAGTTGGAGTGTGTGGAATGCCAGGTAGTGGTTAGGAGCAGCAGCAGCACCCAAATAGACTTTTTCAAAATTGGAACTGAGACACACTGGGCAGGGATCTTGTGTGACCAGCTGCCCAGCCAATAGAGGGGAAGATTGTGGGCATGATTTGCTCCCACTCAGGGAGTGATAAAAAGGGTACAAAGCGAGGAGGTTTATTTATGCCAGCCTAGCCCAATTGTGTAGAGAACACTGCCACACAGTGCTCTGAGGGCATGGGCTGGAAACTGGGCACCTGTGATTATTGTAGCCCAGACTGAGGCCCTTTCCTTGTCAAACCATGGGAAAGAGAAAACAAGAGCCCAATCCCCCACTGCCTGGAGGAGCTTGGAAGATATGCAAAACTAGCTGAACAGGCTTAACAACCAGCATGAGCCTCCACCCCTGCCCCCTACTCTGCCCCACCCCAGGACTAAATCAGCAAGACCTGCAGCCCTGGGAAAACCAGAGACAGATGCAGAAAGAGGTCAGAAGGCAAACAACAACAGCCAAGACAAATTTCATCTTGTTCTTCATCAAACCTTGAATTTTTTTAAAAAAAATTTATTTTTATTTAGGTTTTTTGTTTCTTTTTTTCCTTCACTTTCATATTGCATTTTAACTTTTCTCCTTTCACTTCACTAGTATTCCAAATAAGTCACTACTCTTGGCCTTTTTATTTTTTATTCTTTATATTCAGATTGTATACATATTTTTATAATATTACTGTTATTCCAAATATCACAAAGCACCATTCCCTGGTCTTAATCCATTTCACCATCTTCCTGAGCTTTATTACAGTTGTAAACTTTATTTTTCTCTCACACTGTACCATGTTTCAATCCCTTACTCTATTTCTCCTCCATCCAACCCCTTACATCAAGTGCTCTTCATTTTAAGTCAGCTTGCATTCTTTTTCCCCACTTATAAGAGTCTTATTTCTTTTCCACTTTTTATACACAGTGGCTAGTTGGGCAAAAATACCACAGTTATTGCTGTACTTCTCCAACAGAACTCCCATTTGTTCATTATTTGTTTGTACTTTAAATCCCATAGAATATTCTCCAACTGTCTTAGTCCATTTTGCCGTCCCCGTGCTCCTGGATCAGTTGAGTGAGGACTTTTCTTTCATTTTCTCCCCCTTTCTCAATCTGGGCTTTACTCCTTACTCTTATTAGTTTGCTTCTTTGATCCTCTCAAAACCATTTATTTTTCATGGTAGAAATTTCATATATACTTTCTACAATATTCTATTCCTGTTCCACCTTTAGTAAACCTCAATCGGCTACTGTTGCTATTGACCCTGCTGTGGTTTTTCTGCAATTTTGCTCCCATTGGTCCAATACACTTTCAATTTTACTTCAAACCACATAGTATTACTCTTCCCTTTTCTTACTCCTTTGTTCCCATTGCCCCTTTGTGTGTTACTTATATTTTAAATTGTGTTCCTTCTCTACTCTTATCAATTCTCCTCTTATACCACTCAGTCACATTTTGCCCTCTTTCTGTCATCTTATATACCCTTTATCATATCTTATCTGTAATCTCTCTTCACCTTTATTAATCTTTGCTTAATTGCAGTTAAGATTCCTGATGTGGTAGGGGTTTTCTTTTTGCTGGTATAGGTTTGGCAGTCTGATAATACTGCTTTGTTAACAAACACCTGTACAACAGCATACAAGACAAGGTGGGAGTTGTGACTACCAGTAAGCCCGCTGGAGGGGAGAAACCACCAACAAAGAAGCCACCAACAAGTAAAGACCATGTAAAACAAGACAGCCAACATAAATGGAAGAAGGTACAACTCTAGAGACTCCAGACATGGAGATCTAAGATACTGCATTACTGATTACCACATAACTCCTACCACAGAAGCCCACCCTAAGAAGAGAGCTGGCAAAGAAGGGGATCCTGAGATGCACAAACATACGAAAACAGTCACCTAAGATGGGGAGACAAAGAAGGAACCTACAGTCGAGAGGAATGGAAAGAGCTAAATGAAATGGAGGCAAACAAACTATCAGACACAGAGTTAAAAAAATGGTTATGAATATGCTCAAGTAACTCAGTGACAACTAGAAGGAACTGAGTGGGAACCACAACAGCATGAAAAAGGAAAGAGAAACCATAAACAAGAACCAGGAAGAAAAGAAGAATACAATATATGAAATAAAAAATACACTAGGGAGGAAGAAAGATGGCAGAGGAGTGAATGGAAGTCACACTGACCTCCTCCCAGGCCCAATCTGGAATTACAACTAAATTGTGGAGAAACCACCAGGGAACAAACAACTGAGCAATAGTCAGAGAGAAGCATGTAACTTTGGACATACAGAACCAGCTTTAGTACAACCTGTCTGGTAAGGAGTGTGGTGGAGACTATATAGGGCTGGCTGGGTGCCCACAGGTGGCAGCACCAGCGGGATAATTAAGCTGCCTTTGGATCCCCTGAAGATGATTTGGGGTCTAAACCCTAAGGTAGGATTCCCAGCCTAGAACGCCAGAACCCAAAAAGTGTATAGATAACAACCAGAGGAAAAAGCAGCAGGGTTGCTCTCTACCACAGACAGACTGTTGAAGACACAAGGGCCATTTAAAGGGCCAACACGTAAATTTTCACTTGTAGCCAGTTACCTGGGGCTCAGGCAAAGGCAGGGGCACAGTGAGTTGGAGACACATGAGGAGAGTTTGTGGACTGGAAGCCTTGGGGAGAGAACTGAGAGAGTAGCTGTAGGGATCCCGGTGCTGAGTCAACCTCCAGTTGGCAGCAGCCTTTGTGCTCAGGGAGACCACTCCCCTCTGAGTGGCAGTACCCTGAGGCAAAACAATAGCCTGTACCACAGGAAAGTCTCTGCTCTGGCCCTTTAGTGCATAGCCTGACTGCTGAGTCCTAGTGACCAGATAAACAGAAGGAGAAGCCAGAGACAGTCGATCACTGGCAAAGGTGGGGCAGAGTGCACTAGAGAGACTTGAAGAGAGACTGGGGATGGAAGCTTTGGGGTGAGAATTGAGAAAGTAGCTGAGCCAACCACCATACCCAGGAATCATCCTGCTCAGGCAGAACACTCCCCTGCAAGCAGCAGCTACCTGAGGGGAAACAATAGCCCCCTAGGCAGGAGGGATTCGGTCTCCACCCTTCAGTGCTTAAACCTGACAGCGGGAGTGGAGAGGGACCATATTAACAAAGGAAGGAGACAGCCAGTGACAGCAGATCACTGGAAGTATCAAACAAGCAGCCTAAGTTCTGATGAGATCAACTTCTGACACCACCAGAGGCAGACCCAGAAAGAAAAAGAACAGTGGTAAATACAAGAGGCCACCAAAGCGAAAGCCACTGTGGCCTTCTTCATGATTTGTGATATTTTCTTTCCTGCATAGTTTTATACCATTCATTTTCTGTCCAGCAAATTTGTATACAATAAGTCACTAGATTTGATACTATAGTGTATTTCGATTTATATATTTTGACCCTCCCTTCTCTTAGCCTATCTTACCTTCCTCTTCTCTTGCAAAATTCTCATTTAGAATTTGGTCACCTCTTTAGCTACAAATGTTTCCATTCCACACTTTCACTATTTCTCCCCTGTAGAGGAACTCAAAATAAATTCTCTTGTAAAGGGTCATTTCACACTCTTTTGCCCCTCTATTAAAATACCCTAGTTCTCTCTACACCTGTAACAAACTTTGCTAGTTAGTTGTGGGTAGGGTAGTTGTTTTTTCAGGGTTATTGCTAGCTTCACTAATTCTGTATTTCAAATAACAAATTTTACTGGATCTTTCTTCTACTGTTTTCTCTTTTTGTTTTGTCTCAAATTTTAATTATGCCATCTTAACCTGTCTTTTTCCTTTTTCTTTTTGATCTATCTTCAATTTATCTTTTATCTGGCCCTTTTATTTTTGTTTCTTTTTAAAAATTATTTTACTGTTGTTCAATTACAGTTGTGTACTTTTAACCCATTTATGCTTCTACCCCCTTTATCAAACATTAACTGACCGTAGAGACTGGGGTTTACTTCTGTGTTCTGTTTTGTTCCATTGTTCTGTCTGTTCTCATGCCAACACCAGGATTTATTTTTATTAAGTGGGCTTGCAATACAGGTTGATATCAGGTATTGTGATCTCTCCTACTTTGTACTTCTTTCTCACAATTGCTGCAGTTATTTAGAGTCATTTATGGTTCCATAAAGATTTTTGAAATGTTTGTTCTGTATCTGTGAAATATGTCATTGGTACTTTCATAAAGAATGTGCTGAATCTATAAATTGCTTTGGGTAGTATGGACATTATGATGATGTAAATTCTTCCTATCCATGAACATGGTACATGCTTCCCTTTGTTTATGTCTTCCTTAATTTCGTTCTTCAGTGTTGTGTAGTTTTTTTTCTGAGTATAGCTTTTTTACCTCCTTGGTTAGGTTTATTCCTAGGTACTTTATTTTTCTTGTTGCTATAAGCAAATTAGATTTTTTTCCTGATTACTGTTTCTGATATTTCATTGTTGGTGTACAAAAATTCCTTTGATTTTGAATACTGACCATGTATCCTACTGTTTTGCCAAATTCACTTATTAGGTTGAGGAGTTTTTTGGTGGAGTCTATAGGATTTTCTATGTGCACTATCATGTCATCTGCAAACAATGACAGTTTTGCTTTTTCCTTTCCAATTTGGACACCTTAAATTTCTTTTCTTGTCTGATTGCTGTGGCTAGGACTTCCGATACTATGTTGAATACAAGTGGTGAAAGCAGATATCCTTGTCTTGTTCCTGCTCTTAGTGGGAAAGCTCTAAGTTTTTGCCCATTGAGTACGATGTTGGCTGTAGGTCTCTTGTATTATGTTGAAGAACACTCCTTTATTATGTTGAAGAACACTCTCTCTATTTCCCACTTCATTGAGTGTTTTTATCATAAATAGGTGCTGTACCATATCGAGTGCTTTCTCCACAACTATTACTATGATGTGATTTTTGTCTTTCGTTTTGTTTATTTGATTTGTAAGTATTGTACCATCCCTACATCCCTGGGATGAATCCCACTTGATCATAGTGTATAACCTTTTTATCACATTGCTGGATTCAGTTTGCCAATATTTTGTTGAGGATTTTAGTGTCTATGGTCATTAGTGATATTGGCCTGAAGTTTTCTTTCTTTGTTATGTCTTAATCTGATTTTGGGATAAGGATTATGCTGGCCTCATAAAAGGACTTTTGACATTGTTTCATCTTCTTGGACTTTTCGGAAGAGTCTGTGAAGGGCTGGGGTTAGCTCTTCCTTAAATGCTTTCTAAAATTCTCCTGTGAAACAATCTAGTCCAGGGCTTTTGTGTGTTGGGAATTTTCTTGATTACTGCTATAATTTTGTCAGCTGTTATTGGTCTGTTCAGGCTTTCTATTGCTTCTTCATTCAGGTTTGGAAGATTATAGTTTTCTAGATATTTGTCCATTTCCCCTAGGTGTTCAAATTTCCTGGCATATAGTTCTTCATAATAATTTCTTACATTCCTCTGTATTTCTGTGGTATCAGCTGTAATCTCTCCTCTTTCATTTCTGATTGTGTTTATTTGGGTCCTCTCTCTTTTTTTCTTGATGAGCCTGCTTAAAGGCTTGTCGATTTAGTTTATCTTTTCAAAGAACCAGATCTTGGATTTATTGATCCTACAATTGTGCTTTCAGTCTCTATGTCATTTAATTCTGCATTATCTTGGTTATTTCCTTCCTCTACTTACTCTGGGCTGTCTTTGTTGTTCATCCAGTTTTTGTAGGCATGGGGTTAGGTTGTTTATTTGAAACATTTCTATCTTTTTTAGGTAGGCCTGTATCACAGAACTGTCTTCACTGTGTCCCATATGTTTTGGATTGTTGTGAGCTCATTTTAATTTGTTTCCAGACACTTTCTGATTTCTTTCTTGAACTCATTCTTAACCCATTCTATGTTTAATAACATGTTATTCAGTCTCTATGAATTTGACTGTTTTTGAGTTTTTTCCTTGAGGTTGTTTTCTAGTTTCACTTCCTTGTGGTCAGAGAAAATGCCTGATATGATTTCAGTTTTCTTGAATTTGCGGAGGCTTGTTTTGTGTTGTATCATGTGGTCTATCTTTGAAAATGTTCCATATACACTTGAAAAACCTATATTTTGTTTCTTTGGGATGAAAGGCTCTATATATACATCATTAACTCCATTTGATCCAGGACATTGTTCAATGCCACAATATCTTTGTTGATATTTTGTTTGGAGTATCTATCCATTTGTGACATATTTTGTTTGGAGTATCTATCCATTTGTTTGGAGTATCTATCCATTTGTGACCCCATATATTGGGGTGTTGAAATCCCCAATATAATTGTGTTGTTATCAATATCTTTCTTGAAGTCCTCCAAGATTTTCTTTATGTATTTGGGTGCATATATATCTACAATGTTTATGTCTTCTTGGTGGATTCTTCCCTTGAGTATTATGAAGTGTCCTTCCAGGTCTCTTTTTATGGCCCTTTTTTTGAAGTTTATTTTGTCTGATATGAGTATTGTGACCCAGGCTTATTTTTCCTGTCCATTTGTTTGGAATATGTTTCCAGCCCTTCACTTTCAGTCTGTGTACTTCTCTTGCTCTGATATGGGTCTCTTGTAGGCAGCACATATGTGAGTCATGATTTCTTTTCCATTCGGCTATTCTATGACTTTTGATTGCAGCATTTAATCCATTTACATTTAAGGTTTTTATTGATAGGTACTTATTCATTGCCATTTTTCCGTACCTGTGTTCCTTTCTATCTCTTTCTTTTTTCCCCCCTTTTCATAAAGCAGTCCCTTTAGCATGGCTTGCAGAGTTGGATTGCAGGAGGTGCATTCTTTGAGGCTTCTCTTGTCTGGGAAGCTCCTTATTTGGCTTTCCATTTTAGTTGAGAGCCCTGCTGGATAGAGTATTCTTGGTTGTAGGCCTGTTTTTCATTAATTAAAATATTCCTTGCCATTCTCTTGTGGTGGTGTGCATTTCCATTCAGAAGTCAGCTGCTAGTCTTATCAGAGCTCCCTTGTATGTTATTTCCTTTTTCTCCTTTGCTTCATTTAAGATTCTCTGTCTTGGGATTTTACCATTTTAGTTATGATGTGTCTGGAGTGGGCCTCTTTGTCTTCCTCTTGATTGGGACTCTCTGTGTTTCCTGGATTTGTATGACATTTTCTCTCATCAAATTAGGGAAGTTTTCCATCATTACTTTTTCAAACAGATTTTCTATCCCTTAGTTCTCTTCTTCTTCTGGTGTCCCTATTACACAGATGTTGTTAACGTTTCATGTTGTCCTGCAGTTCCCCTATCCTCTTCATTGTTTCTGAGTCTCTTTTCCTTTTCGTGCTCTTTCTGGATTTTTTTCCCTACCTTCTCCTCCAGCTTGGTGATTTGATCCTCTGCTTCATTTAGCATACTTTTGATTCCTTCTACTGTGTTCTTCAGTTCAGAAATTGTATTGTTCATTTCCTGTTGGCCCTTGTTGATAGTTTCTATTTCCTTTTTCATGTTGATATAGTTTACAGTGAGTTCATCGTAGTTTCCCTGTAGTTTTTGGTAATTCTCTGTGAGCTCATTGAGCTTCCTTATAACCATGGCTTTGAACTCAATATCTGATAGTTGACTTGCCTCTACTTAATTTAGCATTCTTACTGAGACTTCCTCCTTTTCTGTCGTTTGGAGTTTGTTTCTTTGTCTTCCCACTGTTTGTGAGAATCTACTTGTTATCCTCTGCTTCTTAAATTGATCTGTGTTGATTCCCTGGGTTTATGGTGTGACCTTCTATGGTAGGAGACCTGTGAGATTCAGTGGTGCAGACTCCTTGATCTCCTGAACTTGCTACTCTTGGGCTGTCATTTATATTGGCTCTCTGGATGTTTTTGGGTTTGGATTGTTATTGGATCTTTCTCTGGTGAGTCCTTCCCTCCAGCTGGTTAACTGAGGGTAACTCTGCCCACCATGTTTTTTTCTGCTGTGCAGGTGTGGACAGGTTGTGTTGAGGCTGGTTTTTCTGTTTGTACAAGGTTTTGAGGCTTCTCTCTTGCTCCTGTTCAGTTGTTTGTTCTGGGTAATTTCTCCACAGTTTAGTTGTAATTCCAGATTGGTCTTCGGTGGAAGTTAGTGTGGCTTCTAATCACTAGTTCACCTTCTTCTGTTAATGTCTGTTGGTGGTTCCTTTGTTGGTGGGTCCTCTCTTCCAGCAGGTATACTGGTTTTCACAGCTCCCACCTACACTTTTATGTGATCAGTTGGAGGGGGAAGGCAAAATGGATTAAGACAGCAAGAGTATATTCTATCAGCCTTAAAGTACCAACCTGTAGAGAAGAGTTAGGAGATCCTTTGGATTAGTACAGTTGTTAACCATGATATTTCACTTGATTAGTCACTTTTTAGACAGAATGGAAAAAAAGATAAGACTCTTGTTGGGTCGGGGAGGATTCTGAGGTGGATCCAGGAAACAGTGAGGTTGTGGGAGGTCATATTATGAGATATAATGAGAATAAAGGATAGAAAGTAGGTGTAATGTGCAAGAGAATTGAGTTAACCACAACAGTAATAAAGTTCCAGAAGACAGTGAAATGGTTTAAGATCTGGGAGTGGTGATGTATAGTATTTACAGTTGTGTGGAACAACAATTATTGACAACAGTAATGGAGCAACAATCATGTGACAGAATTTATGTGATCTGAGTAACAAGAATAGGAAACAGAAGACCTAGAGTAGTGTGCTATTGGAACACAAATGAAGTGAAAGAAGGAAAATTAAAAATACACTATGAAAGAGAGAACAAGGAAAAATAGTCAAACAATGGAATTAAACAAACAAAATGAAGAAAACTAAACAGAAAGAAGAGAAATTTAAAAGTACTAGTAAAATAAAAGAAGTGAAAATAATGAAAAATAATAATACAAATAAACAATAAATTGCAAGTTCTCTGGAACAGCAATGTGAAATTTGTCTCAGGTCTTATTGTTTCACTTGTGAGAAAAAAGGAAGATAAAAGAAAGAAAGAAAAAAGCCTTCTGCTGGCTTTAAAGTGGCCAAGTGAGTTCTGGTGGTCTTTCTGGCTGCAACAGGCTGAGGGGTGTTGGGTTTCCCTTTTTTTCCCTTCCTCTGGTTTTGTGTGGATGGGGGCCAGGTATGAGCTGCCCTGTTCTCAGTTGCCAGGCCTCCAGTACAGTTCCTCAGTTCGTTGCCAGGCCTCCAGTGCCCTTATGCATCAGGCCTATGCCTTCAGTCCACCAGCTGTGCCATCCTTGAGGTGCACCAATTGGGTAAACACACACCAGCTTTTTGCTCTTTGCTGTCCTAGGTGCTAGGGACTCTCAAAGTCTTTTCAGGGTAGTTCAGCTCCCCCACTGAGTTAAATCTCTCTGGGAACTGCTGACTCTCTGAGCCCTTCTGCCCTTCTCTGTGGTGGGGGGGCGGTGCCATGTCTGTGGGTGTGAGCACATGGACTATGTGGCTGTGGGGAGGGGGCTGCAGCTGTGGCAGCAGCTGAGTAGTGTATGTGCTGCTAGGGCCATAGGCACAGAGGGGCACCCTCCTCTGCTGCGGCTGGTGTGGGGTACAGACGTGGTGGTGGTCCTGGCACCAGGGGCAGGCCCACAGCCGAGGCTATGGAAGCTGCAGGGGCATAGCCAGGGGAGGCAGGGGCGGTCTTGCTCTGGGAGAATTCCTTAAACAGCCATTAAGTGCATTTATTTTTTAACCAGTTCTTCCTGTTCAAGCCTGCTGCTACAAACAAGTGTCTGGCCTCTCACACAGGCCAACTTTCCAACCAGACTGGAGACTATCTGGGTGAGGGTCCATCACAGCCCAAGTCTTCTCTCTTCTCCAGGCATCACCCTGCTCCCCAATTTTGCTGGTAATGACTCAGCAGGCATCCAAAGTCTCAGCAGGTGAACACAGTTCCTGTGCATTTGCCATTTCATCTTTATTCCCTGCAGTAACTTCAAGTATCCAGGTCTATCCTGGTGCTGCTCAAACCTCCCTATTTGATAAGGGAGGGAGCCGTTGAGCTGGCTCTCTTCTAAGAATCCTGCAGTAGGCATGAGAGGCCTGGTGGTCAATGGGCTTGGGGATGTAGCCATCCTGGTCTCCATGCTGGTCTCAGGAACCTTATCAATCCAAAGTGATCTCCTTACCATCTGATTTTTCAATGTCCTTTACAATTTTGGCCTGAACCTTCATATATGCTGGGATACCACTGGCTTCTCACCCTGTTCCTCAGAAGATCAGCTAGGTGTTTCACCTGTGCACAGGGGGAAGTAGACTCTGCTCTGACCTATCTCACTGCCATCTTATTCTCTCCTATTTTTCTTTATTCTTTTTTTCTTTCCCTTTACATACTAAATTTTAATTTCTCTCTCACAGAGTCTAGTTTTTGTTCCTCACCCTTAGTATTCCCTCTCTATCATTACAAAACCACTTCCCATTCCTCTAAACATCTCTTAGACCAGGGATGTCAAAGTCATTTTCACTGGGGCCCACATCAGCCACACGGTTCCCTTCAAAGGGCCAAATGTAATTTCAACTCTTTAACAGATAAGGGTAGTTACATTTATACAGTCCTAAAATTACATTTGGCCCTCTGAAGGCAACCACAAGAGTGATGTGGGCTCCGGTGAAAATGAATTTGACATTCCTGTCTTAGACTTTTCTTTGTTTCTTTTCCCCTACTATTCCCACACCACCTATATTAATTTTAGCTCATTTGTTATTGATAGTACTCTGGTGGATCTTTCTCTCCAATTTGGCTCCTATATTTTTATTAATTATTTAATATTTTTCCTTCCTTTTTCTTTCTTTGTTATTTTATACTATTTTAATTAGTTTAAACTTAATATTATATGCTTCTCTTCTCATAGACTATTCCACACTCTTCATTCCCTTTCTTTATTCATGAGGTAATCTCTACCTTCTCTCCTTCCATTCCTCCAACTCCCAACTCTTATTAGTGCTACTCCCTCAACCCTCTCAAAATCACTTCCCCTTCAGTAGGTCATCTCATATCCACTATCTTTTCTTGTAATAGTCTTAATCTCGATATACCCTTATTAATACTGGTTCATTTGCTATTGATAGTAGGATTATGGGAGGGACTAATATTTGTGGATGTGGGTTTGTTTCTTGGGCTCTGTGGTTTGGTTCAGGCAGTGCCTGCCCAACAGCACACAAGACTGGATGGGCGAAGCAACCCTCAGTCAACCAGTGGCAGGAAAGGACCCACCAAATAACTACCCAACAACAATCGTAACCCAATTACATCCAGAAAATCAGCAAAAAAGGCATGAAAGATATCCAAAGAACATCAAGTTCAGGTGATCAAGAAGATTGTACCACTTTATCTCACAGGCCTCCCACTACAGAAGTTCACACCACAAAGTAGGAAAGTCAAAGCAGATCAATTTAAGAAACAGAAGCAAACAAGAAAAGTTCTACAAATGATGGGAAGACAAAGAAACCAATTCCAATCTAAAGGAAAGGAGGAATCCTCAGAAAGAAAACTAAATGAAATAGATGCAACTCAACTATCAGATATTGAGTTCAAAAGAATGGTTACAAGGAAGCTCAATGAACTAGTAAGAACTACCAAAAACTACAGGGAAATTATGAGGATGTTACTGCAATCTATATCAGCATAAAAAGGACAGAGAAACAATCAACAAACATGGGCCAAGAAGAAATGAAGAATACAATTTCTGAATTAAAGAACCTAGTAGAAGGAATCAACAGGCAGGATCGATGGAGCAGAGGATCAAATCAGTGAGCTGGAGGATAAAGCAGAAAACCCTCCCAAAGAGAGCAAGAAAAAGAAAAAGGACTGAAAAAGAATGAAGAAGCGTTAAGGGAAATGAAGGACAAAATGAAATGGAATAATATTCATATAATAGGAGCACCAGAAGAAGAAGAAGAAGAGCAAGGAATAGAAAACCTGTTTGAAACAGTAATGATAGAAAACTTCCCTAATTTGATCAGAGTAAAAGTCACACAAATGTAGGAAGCACAGAGGGCCCCAAATAAGAAGAACCCAAAGAAGCCCACTTGAAGATTCATCAAAATTAAAATTGTAAAATTCCAAGACAAAGAGAGAATCTTAAAGACAGCAAGGGAAAAGTAAGAAGTAACACACAAAGGAGCCCCGATAAGAGTAGCAGTTAACTTCTCAATGGAAATGCTCTATGCCAGAAGAGAATGGCAAGAAATAGTCCAAGTAAATAAAAACAAGGGCCTGAAACCAAGACTACTCTATCTGGTAAGGCTCTCAATTAAAATGGAAAGCCAAATAAGGAGCTTCCCAGACAAAAGATGGCTCAAAGAATACATCTTCACCAAACCAGCAGTGCAAGAGATGCTAAAGGGACTGCTTTATGAAAATGAAAAAAAAAAAAAAAAGAAAGAGAGAAGATCACAGGTGCGAAGGAAGTAAAATGACAATGAATAATTACCTTTCAATAAAAACCCTACATGTAAATGGATTAAATGCTGCAATCAAAAGACATAGACTAGCTGAATGGATAAGAAATCATGACCCACATATGTGCTGCCTACAAGAGAGCCACCTCAGAATGAAAGACCTATACTTTCTGAAAGCAAAGGGTTGGAAAAAATATTCCAAGCAAATGGAAAGGAAAAAATAAGCCGGGGTAGCAAAACTTACATCAGACAAAATAGATTTCAAAACAAGGGCCACAGTAACAGACACAGAAGGACACTTCAAAATACTCAAGGGAAGAATCCATAGTGAAGACATAAACATTGTAAACTTACATGCAACCAACATAGGACCACCCAAATATATAAGGAAAATCTTGGAGGACGTCAAGAAATATGAAAAGCAACACACTTATACTAGGGGATTATAACACCCCACTGCCAAAAATGGACAGATCTTCCAAACAAAATATTAACAAGGATATTGCGGTATTGAACAATGCCCTAGATCAAATGAACTTAACTGATATACATAGAACCTTTCATCCTAAACAAGCAAAATACACATTCTTTTCAAATGCACATGGAATATTTTGAAAGACAGACCACATGATAGGACACAAAACAAGCCTCAACAAATTCAAGAAAACTGAAATCATATCAAGCATTTTCTCTGATCACAAGGGAGTGAAACCAGAAAACAACCTCAAGGAAAAAACTCAAAAACAGTCAAATTCATAGAGACTGAATAACATATTACTAAACATTGAATGGTTAAACAAGGAGATCAGGGCAGAAATCAAAAAGTTTCTGGAAACAAACAAAAATAGACACACAACAACTCAAAGCCTATGAGATACACTGAAGGCAGTTCTGAGAGTGAAGTTTGTAGCTACATGGACCTATATAAAAAAGACATAAGAATTTCAAATAAATGACCTAACCCTAAATCTACAACAAATAGAGGAACAACACCAAACAAATGCCAGAGTGTGTAGAAGGTAGGAAATAACCAATATCAGAGAAGAATAAAATGACTTAGAGATTAAAAGAACAATCCAAAGGATGAATACATCCAGGAGATGGTTTTATGAAAAGACACACAAAATTGACAAGCCTTTTATGAGACTCATCAAGAAAAAGAGAGAGAGATGATCCAAATAAAATCAGAAACAAAATGGGAAAAATTACAACTGACTCTCCAGAAATACAAAGGATCATAAGAAATTACTACGTACAACTATATACAAAGAAATTTGAAAACCTGGGTGAAATGGACAAATTTCTAGAAACATATAGCCCTGCAAAACTAAATCTAGAAGAGGTAGAAAGCCCGAAAAGACCAATATCAGCTAGTGAATTTGAAGTAGTAATAAAAAACACCTGGCAGACAAAGGCTCTGGACCAGATGGATTCACAGGAGAATTTTACCAAACATTTAGGAAAGAGGTAACAATGACCTTCCCAAAATTATTCCAAAAAATATATATACACATAAACAAAACAAAACAAAAACCACCCAAGAATATGCAAGACTCTAAAACTATTTATGAGGCGAGTATTACCCTAATTCCAAAACCAGATAAAGACACAACCAAGAAAAAACACTACAGGCCAATATCACTGATGAACATAGATGCTAAAATCCTCAATAAAATACTGGCAAACCAAAACCAGCAATACATTAAAAAAGAACATACACTATGATCAAGTGGGATTCATCCCAAGGATACAAAGGATGGTACAATATAAGCAAATCAATAACTGTAATACACCATATAAACAATACAAAAGAAAAAAACAGATGATCATATCAATAGATGCTTAAAAAGCAAAGTACAAGCATGCATTTATGATAAAAACACTCAGTGAAGAGGGAATAGAGGGAGCATACCTCAACAGAAAAAGGCCATATATGAGAAATCTACAGTCTATATCAAACTCAATAGAAATAAACTAAAAGCTTCCCCATTAAGGTCAGGTACAAGACAAGGGCATCTACTTTTACTGCTCAAAGCTACCTGTAAACTACTGTGGGGATTGCCACAAAGGGAGAAATTCCCAGTCTCACACAAGAGTTCGTTGGAAAGTGGGGCTAGAGCAGAGCAAGAGAATGGCATTGTTCCCTCTCTGACCCCCCGTCACACACAGTGCTACACACTGCAAAGAGGATTGCTCCGCTTTGGCAAATACCTAAAGCCCCATTCCCTTACAACATAAGAGGTGCACTGAGACAAAGAAATATGGCCCAAATAAAAGCACAGATCAAAACTCCACAGAAATACCTAAGCAACAAGGAGATAAGCAACCTATCTGATGCAGAGTTCAAACACTGGTAACCGGGATGCTCACAGAAGTGAAAGACCTGGGTCACAAAATGAAGGAAGAAGTGAAACCTACACAAAGTGAAATAAAGCAAAGTATACAGGAAACCAACAGTGAAGAGAAGGAAACCAGGACTCAAGGCAACAATTTGGAACAAGAGGAAGAAATAAGCATCCAACTGGAACAGAATGAAGAAACAAGAATTCAAAAAATGAGGACAGGCACAGGAACCTCTGAGACAACTTTAAACATTCCAACTTCAGAATCATAGGGATACCAGAAGGAGAAGAATGAGCGCAAGAAATTAAAAACTTATTTGAACACATAACAAAGGAAAACTTCCCCAACCTGGTGAAGGAAATAGACTTCCAGGAAGTCCCAAAGAAATTGGACCCAAGGAGGAACACACCAAGGCACATCACTATTAATTTACCCAAGAATAAAGATGAAGAGAGAATCTTAAAAGCAGCAAGAGGAAAGGAGACAGTTGTCCACAAAGGAGTACCCATAAGACTGTCAGCTGATTTCTCAAAAAGAAGCCTTACAGGCAAGAAGGGGCTGGAAAGAAGTATTTGAAGTCATGAAAGACAAGGACCTCCATCCAAGATTACTCTATCCAGCAAAGCTATCCTTTAGAATGGAAGGGCAGATAAAGTGCTTCCCAGATAAGGTCAAGTTAAAGGAGTTTATCATCACCAAGCTCTTATTATATGAAATGTTAAAGGGACTTATCTAAGAAAAAGAAGAAGATAAAAAACTATGAACAGTAAAATGACAACAAAAACACAATTATCAACAACTGAACCTAAAAAACAATAACAAAAACTAAGTAAACAACTAGAACAGGAACAGAACCAGAGAAATAGAGATCACATGGAGGGCTTTCATTGAGGACACAGGAGGGGAAGAATGAGGGAGAAAGAGACAGGGAATAAGGAGCATAATTGGCAGGCATAAAATAGATGGGGAAAGGTTTAAGAATGGTATAGGAAACAGATAAGTCATAGAACTTATATGTACAACCTATGGTCATGAACTAATGCAGGGGGATGCTGGAGGGTTGGAGGGTGCAGGGCAGAGGGAGGATAAAGTAGAGAAAAAACTGGGGCAACTGTAATACCATAATCAACAGAATATACGTAAAAAATTTAAAAAATTCAAGGCAAGAAAAATATTGTTAGTAGGTGTTGGAAAAATAAAGGAAAGAAAATGTACAGAAATAACTGAATAAAAATAGATTTTTGGTTCCTTGAAGTCTAAAGAGCAGAGAGAATGTGTTCAGCTTCTCTGCATTGTATGTTACCTAACATATTACCTTATATGTTGGCTTTATATTGTTATTTTATGCTATAATTGTTTTCCCCCTATGAATCAACTTTGTTATGAAAATTTCTTCTTCATTGTTCATACACAAATGTAACTGATTTTTGTATAATGATTTTATATCCAGCAACTTTACTAAGTTCTTATTATGTACCTTAATTACTTTTCTATATATTTATTTTGGGTATTCTAATCTATGTATATAATTATAACAATCTGTGAAAAATAATATTTGTATTTCTTCCTTTCCTGTCTATTCATCCATAGTTCCGTCCATTTTTTTTTTTGCTTCACTGATTTGCCTAGGAAAAGGGTGTCAAACTCATTTTCACTGGGGCACACATCAGCCTCATGGTTGCCCTCAAAGGGCCGAATGTAGTTTCAAGTTCTTAATAGTTAAGGAGTAGTTACATTTATACAGTCCAAAAATTAATTTGGTTTTAGAGAATACACTGTATAATTTCAAGTCTTCAAATCTTACTGATATGTGTTCTATTTTTTATAAATTTAACATATTTCAAAAAGTAATTTTTAAAATGTATAAATTTTTATAAAATATTTTTATAAATGTTACATGTATGATTGAAATGATTGCTGTTTTGCCCTGGCTTGTGTGACTTAATTTGTTGGAGTGTGGTTTTGTGAGCCAAAGGGTCGTGGGTTCAGTTCCTGGTCAGGACACATACCTAGGCTGGGAGATCAGTCTCTGGCTGGGGCATGTGCAAAGGACATCCAATTGATGTTTCTCTCTTACATCAATGTTTCTCTCCCACCCCCTCTCTCTAACATCAAAATCAATAAGCTTGTAGTTGGGTGAGGAAAATACACAAACAGAAATATATCACTTGGGGAAAAAAAGAAATGAATGCAGTTTTGGGTACACTATTCTACATATGGTCATTAGGGAAAGTTTGTTAATCATCTTCAAATACTATATCATTCTTGCTTTCTCAATTATTAAGGTACGTTAAAAATCTTCCAATTAATTTTTTTAAAGGAAACAATATCTATAAATTTATTTATTTTTTTCATTTTTGCAAAGAAACTCAGAAAGGGTAAATATAAAGAAGTATTAAAATCTCATAGAATTTGGAAATAAAGTGGATGTTTTAAGGTAGGGATGGATGTCCGAGTACACCTTATTTGTAGATTTGGCTTTGAAAGTTGTTAATTATACATATTCAAAAATAAAATTAAATCACAGGAATGGGAAAAAGCACAAAACAATAAGAAAAGGGAAATAATGAACCTAACTATATACTAAGTAGCACAAGAGAAAAAAAAAGGTATCTTCTAAACACAGTGTGCTGACTATAATAATCTTCATGGGAGATATTTTAAAGACCAAAAGAAACCTGCAGAGAAATCTTGAATTTTAATTATCATGTTGTAGTCATTCTAGTACAGCCATTTTGAAGTTATTTTGCATGAACTGAAGTGCTGAGCAAATGCAGATATAAACTCAAGTTGCTGGGGGATACAAACTTAGAATGCGGAAAAGGAGAGAAAGAACCCTTTAGTGATGGGCTAGAATTAGAGGTTTCATACAAAAGGGTACAGAAGCAATATAACACCCCGGGAGCAATGAGCAGAATTTAGTCCCTCATGCAAAAGAATCTGTATTCTTAGAAGAATGTCATATTCCAGGGTTGAAGCAGAGGAAGTTTATGGTAAGTCTGGATAATCTTATAGAAGAAAGCTAAGGTAATGTCCCAAAACTAATGAGAAAGTATCAAAAGGTCAAAGGAACTCATTCACAGATTTTCTACTGAACTAATCTGGGGTGATTTTTGCATCAGAATGAATAACAATAGGAATCAATTATAATACAGTGAATTAAAATACTAACGAGTCCATATAAACTTAAAATTAGAGAGGAAAAAGGGAATCTTTCTTTTTTTTATTTCCCCAATTCATCCCCATTTTCCCAGGACTTTTTTGATTATAGCATTGAACGTCCCAGGTCCCAGAAAACTGCTTAGTCTCTGGAAAGGAGGAACAATTGCTTATCCTACTTCCACGAGACCACAGGAAAAAATTACATTCATATTTTTAAAAAATATTGTCTTGATCATGCTATTATAGCTGTCCCATTTTTCTCTCCTTTACTCCCCTCTACCTTACACCCCCCCCCAACAGCATACACCCCCTGACCCGTTAGCTCATGGGCATGGGTTGTACATATAAGTTCTTTGGCTTCTCCATTTCCTACACTATTCTTAACCTACCCCTGTCTATTTGGTACCTATCATTTATGCTTCTTATTCCCTGTACCTTTTCCCACATTCTTACCCCTCCCCATCCCCACTGATAACCCTCCATGTGATCTCTGTTTCTGTGATTCTGTTCCTGTCCTAGTTGCTTGCTCAGTTTGTTTTTGTTTTTAGGTCCAGTTGTTGATAGTTGTGAGTTTATGGTCATTTTACTGTTCATACTTTTTTAAAGATTTTTCTTTCTTTATTCTGTTCTGCTTGAATGTTTATTTCTTCCTTTTGCTCCAAATTGTTGATTTGAGTCCCTGTTTTCTTCCCTTCACTGTTGGTTCCCTGTATATTTTTCTTTATTTCACTTTGCATAGCCTTCACTTTTCCTTCTGTTTTGTGATCATACTCAATCATTTCTCTGAGCATCCTGATTACCAGTGTTTTGAACTCTGCATCTGATAGGTTGGCTATCTCTTCATTGCTCAGTTCTAATTTTGGAGCTTTGATCTGTTCTTTCATTTGGGCCATATTTTTTTGTTTCGGCATGCCTGATATGTTGTACGGGGTAGAGCCTTAGGTATTTGTAATGGTAGTGCTACCCACTTTGCTGCGTTGTGGCATTGCCTGTGGGAGATGGGTCAAAGAGGGAACAATGCTGCTTGCTTGGCTATCAGCCAGCTTTCAGTCACTTCCCCTGCTACCCACAAGCAAACTGGTCCCTTTTTGTGCTGATTCCTGGGTGTGTGGGTTTGCGTACATTCTATGGCCTAGTGAGTCTCTCCAGTGAACTCTCTTGTGAGGCTGGGAGTTTCTCCTGCTGCCACACCTCCACAGGTTTTTCCAGCTAGAGCTTTTGAGACTTCCTTTTCCTGTGCTGGAACCCTGGCTGTGTGGTCTGTTTTGCTCCCCAGTTATTCCTCCTGGTTTATTTGCACAAAAATGTGGGACCCCCTGGTCTACCAGCCACCACACTGCCAGGTGTCCTCTCTGCCCTGGCTGCCCATCTCTGCCCTTTCGACTAGTCTGAATGAATGTTCTTTTTTAACTCCTTGGTTGTCAAACTTCCATACTGTTCCATTTTCTGGCAGTTCTGGTTATTTTTTGTTTTTAAATTTGTTGTTGTCCTTTTTATGGTTGTGCAAAGAGACAAAGTGTATCTACCTATGCCTGCCAAGGCAGGAAGTCTGGAAAACTCTTTACAAAAGAATGTTTTGGCAATATAGAATAAAAAAAATCACCATTTTCCAACCAGCACATAAAATAAAACAAACAAACATTCCATTCTACCAAGAATAATGGATGCTTAAACTACTGTCAAAGAACAGGAAACACACTCAAACTATACATTTACAACTCCACAGATTACAAATTATATGTACATTTACAATGGAGAAATCTGGTAGACATCATCTGAGTGAAAAGATCAAATTTAATATCACCAATAAGGAGATTAACAGCCCTGTGCCCTGTTAGTGATATACTGAGAACATGATATCATCTATTTAGTATGTCTATCAAAAATATTTAACATGGGCCTGGCCAAGTGGCTCAGTTGGTTGGAGCGTTGACCTGTACACCAAAGGGTTACTGGTTCATTCCCCAGTCAGGGTAGAAACATAGGTTGTGGTTTTGATTTTTGGTATGGGTGCAACTGATGAATGGTTCTCTCTCACACTGATGATTCTCTCTTTCTCCTCTAAAATCAATAAACATATCCTCTAGTGAGGATTAAATAACATGACTCATCTAATTGCAGGGAATTTTCTAGATTATGAAATGTAAGTGATATCCAACTAAAGACAATAGGTAATCATTAAGTGGATCTTGGATCAAACAATCAGCCCACAGTTATAAAGGACATTATTGTGGCAATATGGAAAACATAAATAAGAGATGCGTTATTATATAACTGTATCAATTTCCTGAGTGTGATGACAATTGTATTGTGGCTAAGTAGGCAAATATTCTTGATATTTGGTGATACATGCTAAAGTACTTAGGGTTGAAATAACTCAAATGGTTCAGAAAATTTAAAAAAAGGATACATACAAATATGAAACAAAGTAGCAAAATATTAACTATTAATGAATCTTAGGTAATGAAAATATGAGTATGGGTTGTGCCACTCTTAAAATTCCCCATGGACTTTTGAAATTTATCAAGCTATAATATTGGGAAAAATAAAACAAAACTCCTCCAAACTACTGTAGATTTATTGTCAGTTTTTTTGCTTTACATATATTGAAGCTAAACTATCAGGCACGTACAAATTAAACATTATTACATTTTCCTGTTAAACCACACCTTTTATTATTATGAAAACTCTACTTTTAGAAGTGATATTTATTCTAAACTCCAGCATAAAGTGGAGGCAAAAAACTGTACTTGAACAACTATTAAAATAAAAAAATTAAAAATTACAAAAAGAAAAAATCAATCTGAAATCTTTTAACTAGAGTATTTACATCATTTACTTTTAATGTGGTTTAGTGATATATTTTGATTTATATCAAGTATCTTACTTCTGCACTCTCTGCTCTCTCTCTTCTGTTTTTTTCTCCCTCCTCCACACTTTCTTTACAATCACCTTGAGAATTTAAAATCACTCAGATACTCTGATTTAATTGGTGTGGTGCGGAGTCTGGGCATTAGGATTTTAAAAAGTTCCCTAAGCAAATCATATAAGCAAGGTTGAGTGCTGATTTTATGTTTTTCCTTTTAAATTTTAATAATTAATAGGTTTTTCTTTTTTTGATTTGAAAATCTACTATTCTCTTAGAAAAATGTATACTTAACTATCGAATAACCTTATTCTTCTCCCCATCTATTCAAATGTTTGAGAACACATAAAAATCCATTAACCCCTCAATGTGTATTAGTCTTTTTATATGCTCTGTTTTATGAATGTCTAGATTTATCAACAATATTTACCATTCAGGGGAGGGTACTGTTCCTTCTTTCATCTCTGACTTTTCATATGGGATCCTTTCCTTCTGCTTAAAATATATCTTTATAATTACTTTTAGTAAGGGTTTGTTCTCCCATTCTTTCCTTCTGAAATTCCAAAGAGAAGTCAGAACTTCTCATTTTATTTTCCATATCTTCAACCATTTTAATTTTTGTATATTGTATATTCTTGTCTGAATGTGGCATTGTGGATACTTTCATTTAATCTGTCTCACCCAGTTCAATAATTTCCTATTTATTTCATACCAAATTAATTTTACTTTTCTTTCTAGAAGTTCTATTTTTAGATATTTTACTTTCCTTCAAGTTTCTACTCCTTGCAGAAATTTCAAGCAATTCTTCTCTTTTTTAAAAAAACTTATTTCATGTACTATGACTCAATTCTAGTATCTGAGGTCTTCATAGACTGAGGTCTCTTTGCTGTCTGTTGGCTTTATATGTAATATATATATTTATATATATATTTATATTTATATTTTACTATAAACCATTCATTTTCTTGAAAAATAATTTATGGAGATTTTCTAAAGCAGAAGCATTGATTTATGCAATCTGGGATCTACCAGTGTAGGACCACTTTCAACTAAATACATTTGGCTTTTTAAGTTTTTGGGACCAACCTGATGTTGTGAATTCGGGCTATTATTTTGTGTTTGGGAGACACTAGTGTAAGACCACTTTCAAATACATAAATTAGTTTTTCGAAGTTTTTTTTTTTGGCAACCTGATGATGTGAATTTGGACTATTGGTTTGTACTTGGGATGTCCTATAGTTGTCAGGGTCTATCATGCACTAGGTGAATGGGGTGGATTTACTCCAATGGGGTAGATTAAACTTGGAAAGTAACTCTTTGGAGCTTAAACTTTATCAGGGAAGTATAAAAACCAAAGTTCAAGTTTGCCGGTTTGGACAAATGCTCTAAAGGCAAAAGGAGGTTTGTGCTATGCCTATCTATCTGGGCTCTTGTTAGCATTTGCATTTTGGACTTATCAGTTCTTCGGTATTTTTAAGAAGATTTATCCAACATTTAAAAACAATGTTTTTAAGATTGAGAGATTAGTGAGAATATCTTCCTAGCCATATTCTAGTTAAGTTTTAAAGTAGAATATATAAAGATAAAATTAACTTAGTCTAAGCTGTTGGCATAAAATTGGTTTGTGACAACAGAGCCAATAGTTATAAAAGAATATTTAAATGAACAGTAGACCTTCCAGTCAAGATGGAGGCATAAACATGCTTCACCTCCTTGCGCAATCACAGAAAGAATTACAACTAGATCTCAAGTCAAATAACACCCAGAACCATCAGAAAATCAAGCTGTATGGGAGTCCAACAACCATGGGTTTAAAAGAAGCCAGATTCATCCTGATGGGTAGAAGGGGTGGAGACACAAAGATAGCAGAGAGGCTGTGGAGAGATGGCAATGGTGGCAGAACAGGTGGTCCCACATTCATGTGCAGTGGATGAAAATCGGGAGGCATACCTTGAGAGCTAGAGATCCTAGCCCCAGGCATGACCGAGGAACTCAGGGTTCCAGTGCCAAGAAGAGAAATCACCAGAACTTCTGGCTGTAAATATTAGTGGGGGTAGGGACAGTGGAAGAAATTGCCAAATTTTCAGGAGACTCCACTTAAAGGGCCCACACAGACTTAAAAGTTATGCAGACCCACCCACTCTGGGATTCAGCACCAGGGAAACAGCTGGAAAGGCACCAATTGCATATGGCGAGTGCTAGGCAAACCTCCAGAAGCCAGGGGATAGTATTTTTCCCTCCTTGAGCCCTCCCCAAAAAAGCCACTAAGTGGTGAAGTGGGTTTTTCCTTTTCTGGCAACTTCCTAAGGCTCTGCCCCACACAATTTACAGGCACCTTTTCTACAATAGGCCACACTACTAAGACAGGGAGTCAAAGTAGCTCTACCTAATACACAGAAACAAACACAGGCAGGCTACTAAACAGAAGACACAAAGAAATATGGCCCAAATGAAAGAAGAGAACAAAACCCGAGAAAAAGAACTAAACGAAATGGAGATAACCAGCTTATCAGATACAGAGTTTAAAACACTGGTGATCAGGATACTCAAAGAACTCATTGAGTATGGCAACAAAATAAAAAAGACCCAGGAAGAAATAAAGGTTAAACTAAGTGAAATAAACAAAAATCTACAGGGAACCAACAGTGGAGAGGATGAAACCAGGATTCAAATCAATGATTTAGAACATAAGGAAGACTTACACGACTCCACTCCAAGAAGACAAACAACCCAATTAAAAAATGGGCAAAGGACTTGGACAGGCATTTCTCCAAGGAGGACATACAGAGGATTCAGAGACACATGAAAAGATGCTCAATATCGCTAGCCATCAGAGAAATGCAAATTAAAACCACAATGAGATACCACTTTACACGGTAAGAATGGCCATCATAAACAAAACAACAAACAACAAGTGTTGGAGAGGTTGTGGAGAAAAGGCGACCCTAGTTCACTGCTGGTGGGATTGCAGACTGGTACGACCACTATGGAAAACAGTATGAAATTTTCTCAGAAAACTAAAAATGGAACTACCTTTTGACCCAGCAATTGCACTGCTAGGATTATATCCCAAGAACCCTGAAACACCATTCCAAAAGAACCTCTGCATCCCAATGTTCATAGCAGCACAATTTACAATAGCCAAGTGTTGGAAGCAACCTAGGTGCCCATCAGTAAATGAATGGATCAAAAAACTATGGTACATATACACAATGGAATTCTATGTGGCAGAAAGAAAGAAGGAGCTCCTACCCTATGCAACAGCATGGATGGAACTGGAAAACATTATGCTAAGTGAAATAAGCCAG
>PVKM010006507.1:0-44036 GCA_004027735.1 Carollia perspicillata | reverse complement strand
GCAAATCACTTAACCTTTGTCTGTTTTCAGTTTTCCCATTGGTAAAGTGGGGCTAATAATTGGATTTACTTCAAAAGGTTGTTACAAGGACTAGACAGGTAATAGATGTATAATGCTTAGAGCAGCGTTTGGCCAGTGAAAGTGCTATATTTGTTTTCTTATGGTTGCCACCCAAACCATTTTGAAGCCTTGGCGTTTATGAGTGTCACTCTAAGGCCATGGGTGCAGACAGCCCCAGGCTCCTCATTCTGGTGAGGGCAGTGCTCTCATCAGCAGTTGAGGTACCCAATCACAGGTCAAAAAAGTGTCGGAATCACTCGTTTTCTATGCACAGAAGCTGAAAAAATGAGTGTACTCTTTCTGCTCTTATACTTTTCTGCTTTCCTGTTGTATAGGTGTTTCCTTATACTGAGAGTTAAGAAGGCTTTTCTTTATTTCTTGATCCTTTGGCCACTACTTCCTCTAGGTCTTTGATTCTTTTTTTTTTCCCCCTCTGTGTCTTTAAAATCCCCTCCTGGCTCATGTTTTCTGCATCTCCTCTAGTCACCTTCATTTCTAAGAAATATTGTTAAAAACCACTGTTATGTTAGGGCCAAATTTAAGCATGTGTAAGCATAAGATTTCAGAAGACAAGATCCTTGAAGACAAGAATTCTTGACTATAAGCCTGAATATATGTGCTGTTTAAAGGTTGAAAACAGTAACCTGTTGTGCTTTAGATCCAGTTTGGTTTACAAATCTTTTAAGTGCTTGAGCACCTAAGTACAGTGTGCTGAGCACCTTCATAAAGTTGGGGACACAGAGATAACACACAGGCCTTCAGATGGCCTTGGACTGGACCGAGTTGCTGAAAGGTCAGTTCGGGTCCCCTGTGATGAGGGCCGTATTGCCTGGACCTTGCAGCTGGCTCTTTGTCACCTGTGCCTGGGGCCCCCTCCCTTCATCACACTGACTTCTCATATGTCAGGTCTCATCTTAAATAGCATTCCCTTTGTGAGGCCTTTCCCAGCCCCCTAAACTGTACCCTTCCTCCTTTATCCCACCTCCAGTTTTCCATAAAACCCTTAATTTCTCACAACACTTACACATGGTGTTACATTTTCCTGATTACTTTTTGGAGTCTCCCAGACCCTGGAGCCAGTGACTCGTTGACAGGGTCGTGTCTGTCAGTTTATCGCGTGTTCTGTGTGCCTGGCAAATTGTGGGTCTGGTAAATAATTGTAGGATGAATAGATAGATGATAGGTATTTTAATAACCAAATGTGGCACTTAGAGCCACTATTCTAAAGGCATTCTGCTTAGAACAGGTTTGATTCATACCTCAGCGCTGTGATTGGGTGTTATTATCATCACAATTGCTGTTTGGTGGCGAGGAAAGCCAGGCGCAGAAAGGACAAGGGGCTTCTCCGGGGTCAACCAGAAAGCAGTGTGGCTCGTTGGTTACCGACCCCACCGCCATGCTTTTTGTGTCCTGCAACCTCAGAGGAGAGGCTGGGGTGAGTGATGCAAGTGCAGAGTGTTGTGCAAATAGGGAGCTGGGTGTGCCCCTCTCCTGGGGGCTCAGGAAGGGCGTCCTAGAGGAGACGCCTGTGCTCTCCTGTGGTTGCAGACTGAGACGTGCGTGGAGCCAGGCAGTTAACCTAAGTTCGGGAGTGGGAGAGGGGGCCGGTGGCCGCCGGGAGAGCGTGTGCCCCTTCTGCAGGCGCAGCCGCGCTCGACTCCTGCCCGAGTTTGCCGTGAGTGGTGCCTCAGTCTTGCCAGACTGAATTCTTTTAAGAAAAATTAGAAACCTAAACTTGTATGAGAAGTCTTCCGATTTTTCAATGTTAGCTCATGTTCAAATAGCAGTATTTCGGCAAAGAAAAATACAGGGTACCCAGTTAAATTTAAATTTTGAATAATAAAAACATTCTTAGTATACATATGTCCCAAATACTGTATGGGATGTGCTTATATTGAAAAAGTATTTGTTGTTTATCTGAAAATCACATTTAGCTAGGTATTTCATACTTTTATCTGGCATCTTGAGTTAGGAACCAAACATACTTCGGGCTCTGCGTGTGGCCGACAGGGCACCGATTCGAAGCCGCCATAGAGTGCGCACTATTCAGGTGAGACCGTGGCAGCTGAGCCAGGAGAGGAAGGAGGCTGGCGGTGGAGGTCCTGTGCCATGCAGGCTTCTCGGGAGACTCAGCGTCATGTAAGGAAAAGCTTCAAGAACGGAGGCCTTGGGACTAGACTGGGGCATTCAAAGGCACAGAGTCCCCTGCTTTTCTCAGCGCCCGTGTTCTCTGCTTCTCATTGCACACTGACCCCATTCTCTCCTGTTACAGAAGTGTCTCCTCCGAGAGGGAAGGAGCACAGCTATGGACAGCCCCGTTGGCAGCCCTTCTAAACAGGGCTCCTTTGTCTCAAGAAGGAAGCTGACCCCATTGGAATCATGGGCCCAGGTTTTAATCAGTATTGCCCAGGGTGTGAGAAACTCCGGTTGTCCAAAACTGAATAAAGTGTTTTGACCAGAGGCAGGTCTAGTAATGTACAGTAACCATCGCTAGCTGGAAACTGGCCAGCATGGGAGTATTTATACCATGAAAATGGGCAAAGGCTACAAGTGAGAGCCCTTTTTTTAAAACCAGCACGTGACCGATAATAATAGCAACACTTACATTGAATTTACTTGTATGCCAGGCCCGGCTCTAAACTCTATATCTGTTAATCTCATGGCACTGGATCCTTGCAGGCAGGGTTGTGTGTGTGTGTTTTATTTGTCCCTAGAATGTTGCACTTCAGAATAACTCAGCACATTTTGATTGATTTTTTTAATGATTGAGTAAAAATCTATGTAACATATAAATCAGTAGTGTGCAGACATCTCTGGGCTTCAGGAATCCTGCAGGGGCCCCATCTGGGCTTCCCACTGTCCAGATTGGAGTTTTCTGGTGGTTTTAAGAACCATCACTTGTAGTTCTGAATCGCCAGCAGGGTTCAGAGCTGCTGATACATCGCGTTGATGTAATGTGCGTCTGTGACAATCGACTCGGATCAAAGTTCTATGCATCGCATGGGAGTGCATTTGTCGTGACTTTAATTAGGCTTGCGGCGCAGAGCAACTCTGTTTGACCAGGAGCCTTTGCTCTCTCCACACTCGTCTCCTGACACTCACACCCTAGCCCCCTCCCTTAGGGACTCAGGCAGCTAAGTGCTGTTCTTGCAAGGTGTCCATGTGAACAGCACCGCTTCAGGGAGGCCTTCCCCACCCCTTTGGCTGTGTCTGTACCTGCTTCCCCCTTGTGCTGTCCCACGCTATCTAAACCTGTCTTGGTTTAGAAGGGTCAGGTTGCTCAGTGTGCCCTCTTAGACACTGTTAGGTCTGACCCAAGACCACGGTTCTGCCTCAGGTTCAAGTGCATGTGATACAGGCCTAAGAAAACTCTCTCAAGGAGAATGGGGTGGAGCAGATGCAGGCCTTCATCTCCCTTTTGCCTGCTTTTTGTTTGGCATGCGCAGTTATTTACACATTGAGCCAGCTCTCTACAAACAAAACAAAACAGATATTGCACTCAAAAACCTGGGATTTTGTTGTTGAGAAAGCAGATCTGTCAACAAATCAGCAAAGCATTAATCTTTGTGCTTGCTTCCCTTCCATTGTAATTTTTCCTCAGTTTTTCTGAAGGTGGAAAAATAAAGAGATCTTTTCTGTATCTGATGGAGGCTGCATGGTTCCTCTTTTGGATCACCTGCCTGGTGCCCGTGTATATTTCTCTTGGAGACTCCTTTGTGCAAATGACAAAACTGAAACAAGTAACCAGTTTGATGCCCTATATTCAAGGGAAAACAGTCCGTGGATTGTGGTAGTACAGTGTCTAACCAGCAGTGGTCCACTGCCCCAGAGGACTTGGGCAAGAGTGAGTTTTATAGAGCACTCATAGAGGCAATGCTGAAAGAGAACGTGATTGGCTAGGAGGTCGGGGTTCCTCAGAAGGCCGGCAGGTCCTGTTTCCCAGGGAAAGGTGAGCTAAACCTGAGTTGGAGGATTTTGAGGGGTATATGCTAGGTTCCTTGACAGATGTTCTCTTGAAGCTGATTTAGCTTCACATTTGTGACCTGGGCTGGGTCCAAGGGCAGCCTCCATTCTGTGGGTCCCAATATCTGAATGACCTTATCACCTGAGGTGGGAACTTTCTAGCAAGGACAGATGTAATGTTAAAGCGGTCAGTATGTTTATCATCTTGGTCATGTGTTCAATAAATTTACAAAGCCTTGCCAAGTCTTAATGATCTCCAACCCATTAGAATTCAGGAGTAAGATGAATAATTGTCCTTGGTTGTGTAATTGTAGACTAATGATGGCACAATTTGGGAGAATAAAAAAGGCACTACAGGTACCGGGGGCTCGGCTTGCAGGGGTGGTGGGTGGCCAAATCGCTTGTGAAGGGGGTTGCCCTGAAAAGCTGTACAACTGCAGATCTTGCCTCCCCCACCTGCCCCATCACTGATTCCATCTGGTCTTCAGGTCTGTGCAATTAAGTATGAATAGTGAGTTTTAGATCTAACCTCTTTTTCCTTTCCCCGTATCTACTACAGCTCATTTATAACAGCTTTGCAGAGTTCCTGGTCAAGGAGAAAGGATATGACAAGGAGTTGCTCACTGTGACTCCAGAGGATTGGGATTTCTGGTAGGTTCTTGTTTTTAAAGTTCACACTTTCCTTCTGATTTTTAATTGTTGCTGACAAAATTTTAATGCTTCCTCTTCTGCAAAGGCAGAGGGTGAAATGTGAAATTGAATCAAAGGACAAAATGCCTTCTCTATGAAAAGTTTTATGTTTAATGATTTAAAGTCCTTTCGAGCGCTGGCCTGGTGACTCGGGTGGAGCGTCATCGTGTAGCCAGAAGTCGTGGGTTTGATCCTGTGGTGGGTGCGGCACGCGCCAGAGGCCAATGATGGATCGAGATGTTTCCCTCTCACATTGATCTCTCTCTCTCGCCCCCCTCCCCTTTCCCCCTCCTTCCCCCCCTCTCCCTCCTTCCTCTCTCAAAAGTCAATTAACACAACTTTGGGTGAAAGTTTAAAACAAAAAATCCATTCTACGTTTAGACTTCATTAATTAAACATGAAAACAAGCTCAGAGGATATGTGACTACCTAGGACACCGGGTTAAGTTTGTTGTTATTAAGAGTCTCAGAGGTTGTAAGAGCTCTCTAAAATTTGCATTTTTAAAAAAGTTTTGTTTTATTGCCCTTCAAATACAGAAGTCATCATGTTTTGAATGAGTATCTGAATTCAGACATTTTGTAATTTGGATAGACCTTCCTTTGTCTAAGACTCTTACTAGGTATTTCCTTCCCGGGTTAGGATTCTCACCTTCCCACAGCTCCCCTTGTCTTTCTTCTTCATTTAAATAACAACACCAAACAAAATTCTGCTAAACTACTGTAAATTGTTCAGTTGAAAATTAATAGTAATACTGAATTACATAAAAATACATGCAGAAATGACTCTGGAGCTGCGATATTCATCTATTCTGCATTCCTCCAGGGTTCGGTTAGTGCCTTTTGGTTTATCCCTCTGGTGAAGTGAAGAAACAGTTTACTATATGAAACTGCTGACTCTGGGAGTTTTACTGTGGACCAAACTAAATAATGTTTCTAAAGTACCCTGTCATTTTTGTTTAATTCTCTTGGTGGTTGGTGGCCGTTATACCTGCTTGCTTTTCTTATTTACGGTAATGAATGTATACCCATTTTTCTCCCCAAATCCCATGGGTCTTTTACAGCAAAGAACCTAAAACTTAATATTTGCCTTTCTTTGAGCTGTTTTTAATAACGTTCCTTACCCAGAGGGCTAGTTTTGGAACCTGGCCTAAATTGAGGCAAATTTTACCGAGGAAGAAGAGATGCTATCACCTGCAGAAGATGAGTGTGTGTTACTCAGTGGAAACATTTTCACCTTTTAACAGAGACATGCAACGATGTTCGTTTGGGTTCTCTTTGAGTTTTTTATGTCTCTTTTTAAAAGCTTAAGGATTTTAGAAAAGAAACATGCTGTCCTTCCTCACATAACAGTTTTCTTTATGTACTTGCTCCAGATGATATTTAATTTGAGAGTTCTTAGATTTTTTTTCAATCGCATTTTTACTGTTGTTTGAATACAGTGTCTCCATTTTTCCCACCATCACTCCCCCGCGCCCTCCCCACCCCGCCCCACCCCTCAGTCCTGCGCTCCAGTTCATGGATATTCTTAACTGATTAACATAATCACTTGCCTGGGTGGGGGACTGCCCTTTTCCCATAGTGACTGTTGGAAGATACAGGTTATTTTTTGGGTTAGGTAAATACGTGAATTGATTGGTAACCAGCCATTTCTATTTTAGTTGCAAGGGCTTGGCGTTGGATCTGGAAGATGGGAACTTCATTAAGCTTGCAGATAATGGCACCGTTCTCAGGTAATACAATTTAGTTGTGAAGTCAAAACTTCACTCTTTTCAAGACACTTTATTACTTTACAGCAGTTCATTGTTAAGGTATGGTGAAATAAGATTATTATTTCAGTCTGTCAGATGACAGATTCTCTGTGTGCCTGCAAGCCTTTGAATCCTTTGAACATTTAAATACAAATCTTAAGCATTAGACTTAAACATCTAGTTTCTTTAAATTTAGCTCATCAGAACTATTTGCAGGAAATACGATAGAATGTTAATAACTTGTTTCCTGCCGTTGGCCACCTCTACTGCAAAAGAGCCTTGGAGTTACATTGTGTTAGGTGGGTATGCAGATACCTGGGGTAAAATCGGAATTTTTTTTGTTAAGGTAGAAGGAGAGAATGGATGTTGGCTGGGAGTTGGTGATCTATGCACACCTCTCTTTCTCCATTTATGCAAACGTGCCCCCATCATGCAGGATTCATGTTGTGTCCCATCTCCTTCTGGAAGTTTTTTTAGACTCTTCAAATCGTCATCAGTCGCTCTTGCACTCAGTGCTGACTCCCTTTCCTTCCCTCCTCTCAGGGTGAGTCCAGCCCTTTGAAGGTTGGCAGAAGTAGGGCAAGCAATGGAGAAGCAGCTGCTGCGGCTGCTCTCAGTCTTACAGAGAGCCTCACGGGGTGAGCATCCATTTTTTCCCCCAGAACTGATAGTGCAGGCCAGTAAACATGGCCACAAAGCTGTGCGATTTATTATTTATACTAATTGCCCAAGGAGAGGAGGATCAGAGCAGGTTCCTTCTAACACACACTCTCCCTTTTGATACAGCATTCTTTTTGGCACAGTATAAACTCATGCTCTCCCCCAGAGCTCCCCTAAGATGTAGCTAGCTACAGCTGTTGGTGTGGCCGGCCCAATTCTGATTATTTTGGTATTCACTTGCATGTTTTTCCCTGGGCAAAAAGAGGGAGTGTGTGTGTGTGTGTGTGTGTGTGTGTGTGTGTGTGTGTGTGTACTCCTACACACACAGTGCAGCTTCGACGGTGACCTTTAACTCTGCTGTCATATTATTACATAGTACTTATTTATCTTAAATCCTGGGTTAAAGAATGGAAAGCATCCCACAGTTTTATTCTTTCTTTGATAGTTCTATCTGTCTCCCCTTCTCCCAACACCCGTCCTTGCAAGGTCTGACCCTCTCCATTCAAGTCGTAGCTAATGTGCAGTTGATCCTGAATTTATTAGCTTATTATCTCCTTGATGCCTGCTTTCATCAAATACACTAGCCTCCTTGTCTGATCGTATTTCCCACTCAGGGTTCCTCCATCTCTACATGTCACTTTCTAAGACATTAACGTCTTCATGAAAAGGAGAATGTTTGTGATTTTCCTCCATTTGCCCTTTTAATTTCATTTCTTTTTTTTCTTTCATTTGCTTTGCTATGACAATATAGCACCAGAGGAAAAATGATGATACTGGCTAGCATGATCATGCCTCATAGACTGCATAAAACATCAGCTGTTTCTCTGTTGGCTAAGAGTCCTTAATCAGGGCCAACTGATGCAAGAGCAATATTGCGAGTGCACAAAGTAGCTACACCCTTTCTTGCTATTCTAAGTTTTGTCACATTCATCTCGCCGTCATCCTTTGTGTTTCTAGCCACGGCATGTTATTGAATGGGCAGCTTGCTTGCCCATCTTTACAGTCTCCTCTGCCCATGAGCTGCCCACCCCAGGGGCCTCCCACCTCTCCTGCAGATCTGGCACCGCGCACACGCTAACTGCTACCTCCTGCTCTTCCTCTCCTGCTCCCAGACCCAGCGCACACAGTGGATTTTAATTCTTCCAGTTAGGATAATCTTCACAGTTACACAACAGCTTCTTAGGAAAGGGTACTGTCATGTTCCTTCCAGAGAGACGATGGTTTGTAGTTTGTATCACATAGGTCCAGAGCAGTGACCACAATGTGGACCTCAGAGTGAGCTGCTCTTCCTGATCACTTGCTAGGTGGTGGATGAAATGGAGGAAGAGCTGGAGCTGTAAGGAAAACGCTGTATAGATCCCCTAAATGGCGAAGGCATCCCATTGAAAACAGAAACAAAGACAACTTTTGTTAATTTTAGGGGGGATCAACAATAGTGAGGATGGAGGAAGGGGCGTTCAAGGGCATCATTGCTGAGCAGTGTGCCTCATCTCCCAAAACCAGGGCAAGCCACGGCACAAGGATGATGGCTCCCGAGGAGCTGGCCAAGGAGTATGGCAGGAAGGAGTGGAAGTACTTCGTGTCCGACCCTGGAATGGCGTGCCGCTCAGGTATGGCTCACGCGGGCAGCACTGCCATTCCCTCCCCTTTTATCTTGGACTCTGGACCTGCTACATGAGGACGTGAGAAGGCCTCTCTTGCATCCTGCTGGGTTTTATAAAAATAGGATATATGTTTCTTCTACGTGTGTCTGATTTCTCTTTGCATTTGGTTCTGTTTTAATTAAGATTTTCTTGCTACTCCTTTTTCTAGCATTTGTTCTGGGTGGGAAAGACTAGCGTTTAGGAAGGTAAGGGAATAATACCTTCCTTAGTCATTTGTATTTTTATCGGTTAGTTACAGGCTCAATCCTCATTTTTATTTCTCCTTATATTCATATCACCTACCTCTCCTGTTTTCTGGGATTCCCCTCCATACTGCCAGTTTTAGTATCTTTTCCCTTCATCTTTCTTTTTCTTTATTTGAATGATTTTACACATTTTTTTCTAGTCTTTAAAGAGCTTCACCATGGGTACACATGAAAATAGTTTTCAAAAATATATACAGGCATGGATGTGCATAAAGTAATGGGGAATAATTAAAATATTGGACCCGATTAAAAGTTATAATTATCGGGGGGTTCTAATTTTTCTTGCCATTTTCCCATACACTACATAGTTTTGAAATGTGTCTCTTCTGCTTTAGAGAATGTAATGACCTGAAAATAGTTGGAGTTCCTCCTTGTCGTGATTGTGTTTCCTTTGTTTGTTGCATTTGCTGTCTTCTGAGAGTTTTGTTTTGTTTTTGTAGAGAGATGGAAATGTCAGGAAGTATGAGCACTCTTGATAAAGTAAGTTGATAGGAAACACTAGACTTCCCACTGGGGTTAGATTTAGAATGCTTTCGCACATCCTAACTCAAAATAACCAGCAGACGTTAAATGGGTGGACAGCCTTTCCCTCAGTGAGGATAGAGAGCTGTTGTCTCTCGAGATGTGGGCGGTTGTAAATAACTCGGAAAAGCTAGGCGCACAGCTACATTTCTGATATCCATTCAGAAACAGGGAGTGTTTCAGAGAACAAAGTATTCCCCGGCTATGAAAAGAACATTCCCCCAATCTGACCCAGCTGTTTACTACTACTCCACCCCTTCTCCAATAAAAATCAACAGCTTCCCCCTGGTGCTGAATTTATCTGGGATCGTCTGAGATTGGCCTTGAAGGTTATCTACTCTTAACTGGGTCGGTCAGGGAACTGTTTCCATCCCAGGTGCCCAGGGGTCAGGCAGTGATGTAACAGAGGTCTGTGGTGTGCAGTGCTTCATGGGACTCCAGTGTTGGGTTGTTTCTTTTGGAATTCAGTGACGTTATTTGCATAAACTGTGGCTTCTTCCTAATCCATTTTATATTGGGGATGTAGCCCCTTTTTGGTCTAAAAATATAACTTGAATGTTTTTTGATAAAATGTTTAATTTATGCATATCATATTCTAACTTTCTTGAAGCACCCTCATAGCTTAAACCTTTGAGAGATGATGATAGCCTGCTAATGGAGCCACTCCGAATTGAAATGAAGGCTCCTTCAAATTTACTACACCCAAATCTTGTGTCTCTTCAGCCAGATTTCTGTGTATGCCCCGTAAATGTGGCATTAATTTGGTCCTAGTTTGAATTTTTGTTCTTTTTTTTTAGGAAAATACTATATTTATGATAACTACTTTGACCTGCCAGGAGCTCTTCTGTGTGCCAGAGTGGTGGATTCCTTAACAAAGGTGAAAACGTTTTTATTTTTTTAGAAAGCTGTGATATACATACTTAGTCATAAATCAGAGCACTTAATTATCTGTATCTTTTGAATTGAGATTTTACTCAGTTTCTTCTTCATGGTTTCAGAAGTGACTGAGGAAGAAAAACAGAATTTGGCTAAAATGTTTTGGAAAATTAAATAAGCAGTGACGGCCTTTTCCCCTAAGGATAATACACCTCTTCTCCAGTAGGGGGTGCAAAAGTCTAGAGAAAAAATACAGAACTTGGCATCTGCGTAAATGCTTAATTGGGCAGTTTATGGTCGGTCAACATGCCACAGGCACATGTGTTTAGTAAAAGATTTATCTTTGCCTTAAGCAAGCCCTGTCTATTTGTTTCTGTGCCGTTGTAATAAACCACACCCACCTTCAAGAGAGCCTGTAATCCTGTTCACTCTCCTGTAATCTGATCCCCTTCTTGCTTTCTCTAGCCTCCAGGTAGTCTTCCTTCTTTCCTCCATCATTTCAGATGCCTAAAAGAAGCTGCAAAACCATTATTCTGCAGAGCATTTGTGATCTTGCTCCCCTGCCTCTGTCACCAATTTCACTCAAATTATAAAATTATCTCATAAAAATTATCTTCATGTTTGAACATTCTTACATTAACACCTTTATCTTCAAGTCTACAATGTGGCTTTAACTTCGCATTTTCCACTAATTGGTCCCGTGTCTCAGCAAAAAAATTTCATGCCTGGTCCCTGCCTCAGTTTTCTGTGGCTCAAATACACACACCCATTTAAAATTTCATGTTTTGAAGGTTGGGTCAGAAACAGTGTGCCCAAACCTCTATTTGCCTCTTCAGAAAATGTAGTCCAGTTATAAAATAGAAGCTCACTGCTTTTAAATAAAGCAAAGGAATAGAAGTATTTAACCTTGCTTTCAACTTGTAGAATTGTCATTGAAAAAACTGCAAAGAGAAAATATGCAAAATCACTGATGTCAGTTCAATAAATGCATACTTTTTTAAAGCAAAAAAAGCCTTGCATCTGCTAAAAATATTTTCTTTGCTTTATGAGTAGAATAAAAAAGTAATAATTAAGAGATTTTACATGTCTTTAAGCCTTCTAAATAGTGTAAAACCAAAAAATGAGATGAAATATTTAAATCCATCATTTTGAGTATAATTTAATGCATGTACACTTCTTTGTACTGTGTATCAAAATTAGATTTCTAGTCGTACCAGTTTATACTTAGAGTTTAAGACCTATGAACACAGCTGGTTTTCCACCAGCATCACTTTTTGCATGTTATCTTTTAAGATCACAATGATCATGTTTATAATGAAACATAGGTAATGGGTTTTTTTACTCAGAATTATACTCCTGTGTTTATTGAAGTTTCGGCGGAGCGATAGTTCTGGTATGTTTGTAGAAATTATTACTGTTATGAGATAAAGTCAGTTTCTCATTTTATAGTGACTACTAGCAAATTTATCAGTCCTTAAATATTTCAGAATTTTTATAATAAGTACCAATAACTAGTAGTTAGTCTCCGTTTAGATGGAAACACTGCTTAATATTTCCAAGGAAGCAAAGGGTTGTAGGGTTGTGTGTTTTAATGGAATGTTCATTTGCTTTCTGGTTTAAAAAAAAAAACTCAGTAAAAATGGTTTACATTCTGGATTTAGAACCTCCTTCGTGCCTCCTCTAGAGACTTGCTACTCTTTTATACTAAAATGCAGGTAAGTGTGCACTGAATTCTAATGTAACAAACAAGCTTTTCAGACGTTGAAGGCTGCAGGCGTGGATACCGTAGAACACAAAGTAACACATTCTGATTTATGTCAGAGGCATAAATTGTAAACTTATTCAGGTGATTAAAATGTTCTGTAATTTTTATACTTTCTAATGAGTGGAGTTTTTTATTTTA
This sequence comes from Carollia perspicillata, assembly GCA_004027735.1. Lineage (NCBI taxonomy): Eukaryota > Metazoa > Chordata > Mammalia > Chiroptera > Phyllostomidae > Carollia > Carollia perspicillata. The sequence continues at coordinate 31,706 of PVKM010006507.1, read as the reverse complement.
TTTGAGTTCCATGAGCTACATTAATATTTAGTCATGTGTATGCATGTATATTATCTTCATAGCAGTGATTTTCATAGAAGTGATTTCTTCTTAAAATCATGTTTAGAAGAATGAGAATTTTATTAACCCATTATGTTTTCTAAAACATGAGTCCCTATTGCAGAATACAGTAATATTGTAATTATTTGCCAAGTATTTTCTATTATGCTTAAAAAAGAATTATTGCGTGCGTTACAGTTGGAAATGTATTTTATTTTTTAGCAGCACAATGGTCAGAAAACATTTGATTTTTGGAAGGATATAGTGGCTGCTATACAACACAATTATAAGATGTCAGCTTTTAAGGGTGAGTAATGGAAAGATTTTCTCACAGATGTTTGTTAAATGCTGTGTATTTAGTGAATTACATAGCTGTTACCTATACATCTACTTCATTTGGGAGTTTTTTTGATCCTAAATATCACTATAAAGTGGGTACCATTTACATTTTAAGAGATTCTTTTGTGTATGTCTATTTCGTGCCCATAATTGCAGGTGTGCTGAGCTGTGCCGTCTTTCCAATGGGGTCATTTTGTCTGTTCCCCAGAACTGCAGTTCCGGTTTCAGTTTCCTGGCTCGGGGACGGGGGTCGGGCACACCTGTAACCATTAGTGTAGTTACAGACAGTTGGAAAAAGTGGAAATTCCATTCTTCTTGCTTAAAACACGGGACTGGCTGACCCGGAACAGGGGCAGAGATGTCACCAACCCGAGCCTATGGTTTCATGGTTCTAGTCACACGTTCGCTTGGGTGACACAGGTTACTTCTAAGGAGCAGAGAGATGCCTTTGTAGTATGTTATCCCAGTGACTTCAGCCAGACTGTCCTGATTCAACCAGCAGGCTGATGGATGCTCACGAGCTGTATTTTTCAGCTTAGAACAATCTTGCTTTTTGACTGACTTAAAAATTGCTTGCCTTTCTTTTAAAGTAATTTAAACCATCAAAATAGTCTTAATATTATGACTAAAAAATATAGCAAGGGAACAAATAGCCACTGAAGAATATTTGTTCAAATAACATACTCATCTGCCGCCTGCTTCTTTCTTTCCCAGAAGAAAAATCACTGCCATGGGGGTGCAGTGATTTTCTCTCCCAGCCACCAGCCCTGCACCCCTGCTCGTAGGTCACATGTGGTTCTGAAGGCACCATTTCCCAGGGTCCCATGGGTGTGTGGGAATGCCCCTCTCCAATGGAGAGGCACCTATATCCATGACAACTAGAAAGCCACCCACCACATTATTGTTTTACCTCTTATGAGCTTTGTAAAATGAAAAGCCTTAAAAGAATGGTGGAGAATTGCAAATTGCTACTGTCAAATAAATTTCACCTAAAATCTGTTGATGTTATTTTATTGCATTGAAAATAAGTAGGAAAAACATTTCGTGCTTTAATAAGCGAGGCACAGCTTATAAGTTTTAAACAGCAATATAAAAATACAGTACAGAGCATAAATAAATAATATCTTTTCAGTTCTAGGCAATTTTTGAAACCCTTGACATTAGTTATTACTTCACTGGAATGGGAGGCACAGGTACACAGTGTAAACCCACAAAGTCATATGACATAAAACTCAAGGGAATTAAATCAGATTAATCACACTCGTGCTAAATAAACACAATAGGTGAGGCACCTGCTTCCAAGTTGTGAAGGGTATATAGACAGCTTTTCTGCAATCACAGAAAAGTTTGGAAAGGTTCATGACTAAAGCACCTTGGTTGCATTTCAGGTTAATTTTAACATAATGCTTTTTATTTTTTATGAGAGTCATAAAAAGTCTGTATGCACCTCTATATTTGAATAGATATTGACACACGTGGCCATGTAAGCCTTGAGTAATGCACCATCTGAAAAATCCTATGGTATACTATGTCTTTTAAATTTGAATATTCAAGTATTTAAGTTTTATACAGATATGATACCTCCTTAATGTATCCTAGAAGTTCTGATAATTGTTAGAACCAGGCAAAGGCTGAGATTCTGAAATCAAATTTAACCTAACAGCATCACCAATCAGGGGTTTTTGTGATCATTTTATATTTTAGCTTAGTAGGGCTTTTATGGTAAAATTTTTAAGTACTAAAGGACTTCACAGAAAACTTTCAAGAGTCTTAGGATTGCTGATTAGGAATTTGAGAGGGTCTTCACGTATTTTTTACCATTGCTGCTCACTTTTTCAGAGGGAAAATTGGTTGGTCTGAAAGCTCAAATCTGTATTTTGGAAGATTAAAATGAGCGATATCGTTTTCAGCCGACCTCCATGTGCATTTGGTGGGGCGGGGTGAAGTTGGGGGGTGCCTTTTCAAGCAGATTTATATTAGCTTGGTGGGAATGTGCTCACATCGGAGCCACTAAGAATCCTGAGAAGGAGGAGTGGACATACTCAGACGAGTACAGGCCATTGGACTCGGCGTTGGGCAGTTGGAGCCACACCTGGTCGTTTTCCGTGAGATCAATTATGGCACTGCCTGACGCCTGGTCCAGGTAGCCCTTGGCATATTCATCATACGTGTACATTACAGGGGTGCCATTCTTATATAGACCTACCCAAACATGGGTCCCTTTGACATGCACATGGTAAGAGAAATAGTATATTCCGGGTATCCTGCAGGTAAAGATTCCAGTTCTTGGGTCATAATGCTGTTGCCTGTTATACAGAATCTTATCAAATGGGATGGGAGCTCCTATAGCCGGGTAAGCTTTAGAGAGAATAACAGTGAAAGCAGACACTGGCATTCCCGTCACCCCCTGGCTGGCACTAACAAGAGGCCTTTGGCCTGCCTTTATAGAGCCCTCAGGAAGGACTGCTTGGCCTGGGGGGCCTGGGGGGCCTGGGGGCCCTGGAAGGCCAGGCTCTCCAGCGTGACCTCTTGGACCTGGGGGCCCTGGGGGCCCACTGGGTCCATTGAGGCCCTTAGTTGCTATGCCAGCTGGGCCCGGGAGACCTGGGGTTCCTGGATCCCCTTTAGGTCCAGGGAATCCTGGAATGCCTGGTGGCCCAATGGGGCCTCTGGTACCTGGTATTCCAGGAGTACCTCTTGGACCTGCCTCACCATTGTGTCCAGGCATTCCCTTAACGCCTCCTGGGCCCGCAGGGCCTGGGAGACCAGGAGGTCCTTGCACTCCAGGGTCACCTTTTGGGCCTGGTAACCCTGGGTGACCCTTAGGACCACTGAGACCTGGTTCTCCCGGGTACCCTGGTTTTCCATCTAAACCAGAGGAACCCCTTTCTCCCTTAGCCCCAGGGTGTCCTGCAGGCCCAACTGGCCCTGTCTCACCTTTAGGGCCTGGGATCCCATGGTTGCCTGGGATGCCCTTTGGTCCTTGGGGCCCCATATTTCCAGGAGGTCCAGCCAGACCTGGCTCCCCAGGACGGCCTGCTGGACCTTGTTCCCCTTTGGCACCTGGAGCCCCTGGAAGTCCAGCAGGTCCTCTTTGTCCCTTCAGGCCTGGTAAGCCTGGTTTCCCAAAGCCAGGAGGCCCTGGGGGCCCAGCTACTCCTGGAGCCCCAGGGTGACCTTTGGTTCCTGGAACCCCTGGCTGGCCTGGGGCTCCACTGGCTCCTGGCTTTCCAATGCCTTCTGGCCCTCGTTCCCCAGGAGGACCCTGGGGGCCTGGTGGGCCCGCTAGTCCCCTTTCCCCTGGAAAGCCCCGATCACCTTTGATACCTGGCTGTCCTGGAAACCCATTTTCACCTCTTTTTCCCACTCCAGGAGGGCCAGGTGGTCCCATGGGACCCTGAGGACCTGGAAGGCCCCTCTCACCTGGGCGGCCAGGAGTACCATATCCAGTTTCCCCTTTCTGTCCATTCACACCAGGGACTCCTGGTATACCCTTTTCTCCAGGAATGCCTCTGGGTCCAGGGGCTCCCGGGGGTCCCTGTTGTCCAGGTTTGCCTGAAACAGAAATTCCGGCTGGGCCAGGAATTCCGGGTGGTCCTGGTGGGCCCCGTGGTCCTGGTAAACCAGCTGGTCCAATATCTCCTTTCGGTCCATATGGTCCTCTCTCCCCTGGTTTTCCTGGTAGTCCTGGCATGCCTGGCTTCCCATTGCCTGATGGTCCCGGTGGTCCTGGCAACCCTGGCTCTCCTTGGAGTCCAGGACTTCCGTAGCCTGGCTTTCCTGGTGGTCCAGAGGGACCTGGGTGCCCTCGAGGTCCAGCGGGGCCTGGTGGACCAGGAATACCTTGCTCTCCTCTTACTGGTATACCTAAAAGACATGCCCAAAACATACCCAGAGAGGGGGATCATTAGTAATATTAAGGATAACTATTGCTTCTTGAAATATAAGTCAGGACAGAACATTGCAATGTTGCAGTGTCAATAAATCCATTTTGGCGTACTAGTCTTAAATGGTTTCAGGCAATACATTTTATACTGTTTAAAATAACATTGCTAGAGAGCCCTGGCTGGTGTGGCTCAGTGGATTGAGTGCCAGCCTGCAAACCAATGGGTCATTGGTTCAATTCCCAGTCAGGGCACGTGCCTGGGTTGTGGGCCAGGTCCACAGTGGGGGATGCGTGAAAGGCAGCCACACGTTGATGTTTTTCTCTTACTCTCTTCCTCTCTCTAAAATTAAGTAAATGAAATCTTTTTTAAAAAATACATTGCTAGAGAATATGGTTTCACAAGACAAGTATTATGGCCTACATAATACTTTTATTACATCCTAATCATCCATGAGAATAAGCTGGGATTGGAGAATTTATCTAGAATAAGAGTATAGTGGAAGCAAACATATTACATTTATTTTGGGAAAATCATCTACCTAGGAAGGAAAGAGAAGAAAGGTATCTTACAGAAAAGGAAGAAAAAGACAAGTGCAGAATAAATGGGAAAATATTTAAGAAGTGTAACAATTTTCCTTTACAAAAGTTATTCTCTACGTCATAAATGAGCCCTGGCTGATGTGGCTCAGTGGATTGAGTGTTGGCCTGTGAACCAAAGGGTCACGGATTCAATTCCCAATGAGGACACATGCATGCTTTGCTGGCCAGGTCCCCAGATGGGAGCGTTTAAGAAGCAACCACATCTCCCTCTCTTGCTCCCTCCCTTCCCTTCTCTGTAAAAATAAAGATATAAAATCTTTTTTTAAAAAGCAGATACAAGTGAGAAATGCCCTTAATTCTAATTTAGGTTAGCCATGGCCCTGCCGAACACAGTTCAGATTTAGGTTGATTTTTTTTTAACTGCAATCCACACCGTGAGCTCTTACATGCTCCATTATTGACTTAAAATTGAAAAAAGAATTACAGAATTAGTCTTAATGGGAGAGATACATAAAATAGTATTAAACTGCTTACCTCAAGTTTTCTTTGATAAATGCAAATAACTATTGTTGATTTCATAGAGTAGTGGGTTTATTTGAGCTAATTACTTCTACTAATATAGTAAATTTAAACTCAAGAATCACTTATTCATTGCTTGTGATGTGAGAAGTGCTATTGAGCCTCAAGTGTGGGGGGGGGGAGCACAGGATGCCTCCTGCAAGAGCACCCGTCACGAAGGGGGCAGGACCGGTGTGCGCGCAGTGAGTGCTTTACGGGACGTCCCAGGGTTGTTTGCGTCATTCCGAGGCGGGATAAGCAGAGCATTGCTGGCATTAGGACACACCGTTAGGGAAGTATTACCACGTCGAAGAATCTTTAGGCACTAATCATTACAAGCTTCTACAGAAAATCTCAGAGAAATTCTTTAGCAGTTAACGAAGATGGTAATAAAATCACATATGATTTTAAGTATTTGGTTGCATAATTTACATTATAATAATTTTTCTGTTTAATAAGTTTTCACAAACATAAGTAGAATGCCTCCATATACTATGTAGATTCTAATAAGGTTGGAAGACGATTCCTTGTAATGGTAGACTTAGTAGATGTCTCAGTAGTGGAATGGTTTGGTCCAAACCCTGAAAATGACTTATAGCTATGACTTTTGAGCCACATCTTTTTTGTACAAAAATGAATAATAAAACCCTTTAGCTAAATCTTTATTGGCTTTAAAAATCAAAATGAATACTAACTTGGAAATAACTTTACATGAATTGAAATTATGAATTGAATTAAAAGTTGAAATTATAAATTGCCTTTGAAAACATTTTTCTGAGTATAGTTCCCTTTCTTAGTTATTAGCACATTATTATATTTTAAAGATAGTTCACACTAATTAACTTGCATGTAAGAAGTAGTCAGCCAACAGTAGTATTATTCTCTTGGGTAGAGATATTCCTGATATTTGAAAAACATTTGGTGATGAAATATAAAATACAGAATAAAATCATGAAAATAGATATGCTGAAATAGGAAAATCATTTTGGACTTGGATATCTTTATATTTTTTACTAATTAGAGTTACATTTCATTTTGCAAATGCTTAACTATATGGAACTTCATTTACCTATGGATTTTCAGAAAAGGGTATCCAGAAAAAAAGACTAGGAGAAAAATCAATGTGTGGAAAAGATTTCCATAAGTTAACACAAATCTGGTGATTAACTTTGGTGTATGTGTACTGTCTGTCTATATGAATAGGTGTTGATATGTTGCAAATAGAATAGATGAATAAAGGATTCCTTAATGGTTTGGTATAAAATAGAGCACTTTTTAAAATGCAGACTGCCCTGGCTGGTGTAGCTCAGTGGATTGAGCGTGGGCCTGCGAACCAAACAACCGTGGTTCGATTCCCAGTCAGGGCACATGCCTGGGTTGCAGGCCAGTTCCCAGCAGGGGATGCACGAGAGGCAACCATACATTGATATTCTCTCCCTCTCTCCGTCCCTTCTCCTCTAAAGATAAATAAGTAAAATCTTTTTTAAAAAAGAATCATTAAAATGCAGACTATGTTAGGTTAGAACTGGCTTCCGAATGTTATGTAGATTATGTCCGTACTAAAAAAAAAATGTCTTAGTCTTTTTAGAAGTCTGTTTAACTGTTAAAATAGAAAATAGACAAGTCTTATTGAAAATGACTGCATGAGATGTCATTTGAGACCAGAGCTGAAAGGGCAGGGTGATCTCTGCCGCTTGGAATGTGACAAAATACACATACAATATGTACATAAATACAGCCATGTGTCCTAATGGGTCCTGCACCTCGGTGCAAGAAAGAAGGTGACTTCTGTTGTGTCCTTGGGGGACAGCCCCTCTTTGTATTATAACTTGCCATTTGAACACATTCAAGATTTGGGTGGTACCGTCCTCAGTGAAAAACAGTTGCCCAGTAGAGACATTTCTTAAATGCCCACACACTGGAAGAGTGGTTGGTTGTGTCAGAATGTGGCCGCCGCACGCCCACCAGCTGTGGGGGCCGCTGCAGCATAAGTAGTGTGTTGTGGCTGACGTCTGCCTTAGCCTGCGTTGAACAGACGTGCACTCTCTGTTTCTGTTATCTACTTAATGTCTTCCTTGTGTAAACTGTGGGCTTTTTGTCTTTATATTTGGGCTTTTGTCAGTGTGCAATGCCTGCCAGTGGGATGATAATATTTGAGTTTCTACCTTTTATATCAAGTGGAGATACTTTTATTCCACAAAAATAGCCAAGATGATGCACTAAATTAAGGTGGGAAGATAGAGATATTTTTAACCTCCTAAAAGTAGTGCATTTTATTTTGAAATTCTGACCGTTTCTTATGATCTTGGTGAACTATAAAAAGTCTGAACTTGTGATCGCACAGAGTGTAACCTAGGCTGCTTGTCTTACCATTTCAAAATGCCATCTGGTGCTCCAAGTAGCAGACTTCCTTACCTTCTAGTCTTTCTTCCCTAACTTACCTCTTTTTCTTACTTTCATTTTGAGACATTCAGCAGTATCTGTTGTACACCTGTACCTTTGTTTTTAAGCAATAAGCTACTTTTCATGAAATATTTTAAATTTCAACTTGCTTCTTAAAAAGACAACCCTGTAAGTTTAATTTGCTCAAAATTGTTGTTTCCAAAAGCATAATTTTAAAAATGAGTGGCAAATATCCTTAGCTTTATTTACGGGATAAAATATATGACTGATGAGAAAATTCTGTGGGAAGAAAATTTGAACCCTACAGTCAGTTCAGATTATCTAGTTTAATTCAGCAGCTGCTCTCCAGGCAGTGTGTGTCAGATGTTACTGCATTAGATGGAATTGGTGAGTATGAACCCTAGTCGTTGCTCTTCTTTAAGGATCTGTTAGCACTTAAATGTCTTCTCAGGACTCTTACAAGAGCTGAGTAAGCTGAACAGATGAGGAGTAGGTTGAAGGAAGTTAAAACAATCCAAGGCTCCACCACCTATACTGTAACAGAGGGAGGGGAGCCGGAGGGGTAGTAATCACTAACAAACACTTCAGCGCTTCACACACAGTAACTCATCTACACATCATAGCAGCCCTTTGAAATAGCTTCTCCTCCTTTTACAGAAGAGGAAACTAAGGCACAAAGAGGATGGTAACTTACTTGGTTCCATACTACTAAACTATACAAAAATGTGTAAAAAATGATGAGAATCACTACTTCATTTGTCTGTTAAATTTCTGAGGGCAACAGGTTTTATTTGATTATTATGACCCCTTTTGTACACATATTTGCAAGCTGGTACAATAGGTTTTAAAAGTAAATATGTTTAAGTGTTTAGAAATAGAAACTTACTACTTTTTGTGCCTCTTGTCAGCTATTTTAGTTACACCTTTTTCAGCCTGATGAATTTTGATTACATTCATACTTCTAGATTACGAGTAGTTTATGCAAAAAACATCATCTGAGGGGAAAATTTTCCACACATAAAAGAAATTCAGGTGTATTTTTCTACTATTCTTATTGTGCAAAGAATATTAATGTTCTTGAATAGACCCACTTTTTCCATAAATCATTTTGGGCTAATTCCAGAGTTTGAAAGTAATTTAACACCAACAGAGTTAATAGCATTTTGTTAAAGAGATCATTAAGATGGTAAAAAGCAACATCCAACTAGTTAATCGAGCAATATCCACTGTGCAGTTTACCTTTACTCTTTATGGCGTAGGGAATGAAGAACTGTGTCTTGGTGTTGGCCAGTGGGCCTTTTACACCTGTAGGTGTTTGGTATCTCTCAGCATAAAATGCTCCATGAACCAAGTTCAAGGACATTAGCAGCAGAAGGGCTATTTTTGGCATGTTTGCAGATGGATTCTGAAAAATAGAAAAGAATAATTTTATTAAACTTTGTTGTTGACCTATTTTATTTTTCTAATATTGTACAAATGAATTCCTTTTACATTTAACCTACTTATTTATCTTATGCTATATATTTTTATTGTACTTTCTACTTAATGAGTTATTATTTTTAGTTATATGAATATATGCCTTAGGAAACCATATTTAAGTAATCAGGTAAAAAATGAAGTTTAAAAAATAACACTAATGGAATTGTGTCTATTAAATAATTCAGGATCTTTGACATAGACAAAAACATCCAGCAGTTTCAGAATACCCTGAAATTTAGATTAGGGCATCTGTTTGCAAATCCAGTTTATTACAACTATCTTTTACAGAGACTGAAACAAATTAAACTGTGCATTTTAGTGGAAAGCCATTTTTTTAATCACAAAATCCAAGCAGTTAATTTATGGCAGCTTGTTTCCAAGCAAGCTGACATGGAGGCCCACCTGTGAACATTGAGTTACAGACTTACCTGAGTGCTGGGACTTCTGGAGATGGTTTCCTGGCAGCTTTCTGAGCCCTGCTGTACCCAGGTGAGCAGTGCAGAAGATGCTCCCTCCAGGGTTGTCCTGAAGTATTTGTACTCTTTTCCTCCTACTACATGAGGTCACCCTGAGCTTCAGCTCCTCCCCCAGAGGTGGAAAGCACTAATTATGGTGGAAAGTTCTATTGGGCAGACATACAAGATCAGGTTGGGCTGCCTTTTTCCTTGTTTTCTTATTGAAAAAGAAACTCTTTGTCTTAAATATATATTAATAGTTTTAACCATACACCATCTTTTTCTGTAATTTTATTTTAGACATTATTACTCAGATGTTTAGGTTTGTTCATGATGGGATGATACTACCCCCTTTATATTTTTGAAAAACACATTCTTGTGTTATTTGGTTGAAAATATTTGGTAGTATATAAGGTAAGGGCAGAAGTCTTTTGGAGGGGAGTGTGAATTTAAACCAGCATCTAAATTCTTCGGTTGTTACATAAAGCCATCAGTGTACCCATTGACGTTCCTGAATTTTTATGAAAATTGTTTACCCCAATTCTTACTTATTTTTAGGCTTGAGAGTAACATAGTGGTGAAAATGCAGGTATGCTGTTTTGTATTTCAGGATTTTAGTGTAAGTCTTCAGAAGTTTTTAAGAGAAATTTGAAATATGATAGCCTGAATAATTTAAGTTTTACATATTAAATATTTTAGATTTTTCAGACAGGAGCAAGACATCCATGAATTTGGTAGTAGGATTAACAATATAATTACCCTGAAGGATTTAGTTTATCCACAGCTCTATGTTCAGTAAATGACTTCAGATTTACTTGCTTAATTTTGGATTTTACTTTAGACTTGCAATAGAGATTGCAAAAATTCTTAACTTGATAATGTGCTATCATGTCTATTGAAATAAGGTTGCTGTATTCATTTCAGAAGGAAAAACGTTCTTTAAACTCTTTTTTCAGCTTTATAAAAATATTGGCTTATGTTTTACTTTCTGTCAGGGATCTTGAAACAGCCCAATGAGAAGGAGGTGTTTTTTCTTTGTTTTATTTGTTTGTTTGTTTTTGCAAATATGGCAGTCAACCTTATCATTGTCATTTTAAATAATTGGTATTCTCTTTAGCAATTAGGGGACTCTTAAAATCACTTTTAGGGATCCCGAAGAATGTAATGAAGATAGCATGCTAAAGTTTGCATCTTATTTAATTGCATCCTATTGGAGCTAAATCAGATCAACTGTACAGGTGAAGTAGGTGAGAAGAGGCATTTCATGCATAGACATAGATACATCGTTTTAAAAAGAAATCTCTGTAGAAGTAAAGTGATAGGGATTGGTCAGCAGTGGAAATAACTGAACGTTTGACCAGTGGACAGAATAAAGCTTTATTCTTAGTCTTTCCTTCCGTCTCCCCTGCATACAGTTTTCTGTGTTTTAAAGAAAGCCTAGGTAGCACCTTGTAGAAATGTAAATGGTAACTCATCTCACTGCCTCCCTCTCTCCTGTCACTTTTCAACCTTTTATTGGTTACCATGTGAAACACCTACATTATCGTATGTCTCTATAATACTCATTGATACACATGAAATGTGGCTGTATATCAATTCAGATTAAGAGGAGAATTGGAAAGTTGATATTCCAATCATCTTTCATCATTTGGAAATACTCTATGGAAGCTTTTGTGAGGATTATATGTACTCCGCATTGTCTGGAAGAGACCACAGAAGATAAGTGAGAGGAAACAGCTGCCTTCCATCTGCTTTTGTTTCACATGGACACGATTTTGAAAAAGTCAGTGAGGTAACATTGTGGATGCTTTTGAATGCTAGGCTGAAGAATTTGTTTTGAAAGGTGTAACTGAAAGTACATATTCTAGGATTTGTTTGCATGTCTGTAGGGTTATACGCACACACGTATTTGCTTATGATTGAGATTAACACCCTCTAGGTACCATTCATGTGGAAGTTCAGGAGATTCCTTCTCAGATCTTCGTACCTAGCATTGTGCACCTGCGCAGACTTCTTGTCCATCTGTGGCTACTGTAACTACGTTCAGAGCGATGCACCTTAACCTCTCTGGATGCCTGTGTTTTCATCAACACAGTGAAAGGTTGGACTAGGTTTTTCAGCTCCTCTCAGCTTGAAAGTTTATTCTTGTGCTTGAGGTATTCTGCTCTTCCCTGCGGTGAGACACGGTGGGCTTGGCTCCATTTAGTACTTAGAGACAAAATCCATACCAAGTGGTCATATGCCTTCTTTTGGGGACATGTAAATATATGTGGGTATTTGTCATTCTATATTCCCCTTTAACTTTGGAAAATGTGGTGTCTTTATTGAATAAGCTTCGGATGTTCAACCCTTTTTGCAAATATTGGACTTATTTCAGCACAGGGAATCTGACTTCTGTTTGCTTTGTTAGTCACATAAGAAGCAATGTCTTGTCCAAAACAGATTGTAGAATCAGAATATTTTTTAGCCACACCCCACCCAATTGTGTATTTAAAACTATTTTTATCCTGGGAGTTTACTTGTAGCTGTTTGAAGTGACTAGGCTGTGGCTTTAAGATAAAAAACCCATTCCACTTAAAACAGAAAGCCTGCTCTTTAAACTCAGTAACCTAAGTGATTTTTTATATCAAAGACGAATGATGTTTTTACACACCTAACATTTAGCTGCTGTTAAGCTTGCCTATTTATTTTCACTTCCCAAGGTCATTCATTAATTCACCAAATATCACCGGAGTAGCACTTATGTATCAGGCATGAGATTAAAACTAGACAAAACATGGATAGCCTTTACAGCGTTTAAACAGTGGTTCTCAACTTCTTTCCCTACACACACGGTCCTGAGGGATGTGACAGAATTCCTTCAGTCTTTGAGGTGAGGATGGTGCTCCTTCAGAGACTCTGTTTCGAAGAAGTGCTTCAGGTGCTCGCGATGGATTCCTGAGTTGGAATCCATCTGAGTCTGATATCGCTGTTCTAGTGCCAGCATATTAATATTAGCTACATAATTTTTGTTGTTTTGTTCACATGGCTTCTGACTCTATTACAGAGAATTTGTGTTACGTAGAAGGAGAGAGAATAGTTACAATGCATGCCTGTGAGCCCCCCACCACAGCCAGGTTCAAGCAACCAAGGTCAAGACCCTGGCTCACAAAACACCTGAACATTTCCCAAGGAAGAGTGCAAGCCAGCTCCGGGGAACATGCAGAGAAGTCTGGCTTCTGTTACTGCCGTATCCACCCTGTGTTTTACCTCCTTCTAAAAGTAACATTTTAAAAAACAACTTTTTAGATTTATCCTATTGTTTGAAATAGATTATATATTTAAAAATTCATATTCATTCATATCCCTTTCCAGTTTCTTAGCTAAATGTCATCATAATATACATACTTTTAGTTCTGCTTCTTTTTATGTAACTGTTGATCTTGGAGATCATTATGTAAGGAAGGTCCACATTTCTTTTCTTTTTTTTTTAAGATTTTATTTATTTATTTTTAGACAGAGAAGAAGGGAGGGAGAAAGGAGAGAGAAACATTAATGTGTTGTTGCCTATTGAGTGCCCCCTCGTGGGCCTGGGCCACAACCCAGGCACGTGCCCTGGCTGGGAATTGAACCAGTGACTCTTTGCTCCGCAGTCCAGCACTCAGTCCACTGAGCCACACCAGCCAGGGCTCCACATTTCTTTTTACAGCTACACAGTACTCCATTGTATCAGTGTGCCACTGTTTTTTTCAGCCCTTTTCTCTGTTGATGATCATCTGTTATTTCCTCTTTTGCTGATACAAATACTGCTACAGTGAATAATTTTGTGTGTGTATATATTTTTGCCTGAATGTCTTTGAGAAAGATTCTTACAACTGGGAATCCTAAGTTAAAGAAAAATGCATATGTAACTTTGTTATATGTCATTAAATTCTTCCCCATAGGCATTGTCTCATTTTGCATTTCCACTAGCATTGCATGACAGTGCCTGTTCCCCTGCATTCTCCCCAATTGGTAGATTTTTGCCCATTTTTGAGGTAAAAATTGGAATTGTGGTCTGGTATAATTTCATTCTTCTTGCTAAGCATGTGGTAGAGCATCTTCTCGTAGAGTTCAGACCATATTTCTAGTCCACTCTTCTTATGCATTCTATATCTTAAGACTACGAACCTCTTTTCTGTGAGAGTTTACATATATTTTTCCCTTTGTCATTTGTCTTTTTAGTTTGCTTATAAGGGTTTTTTTAATGCAGTATTCTCCGGTAAGATACATAAATTCTTGATAAAGAATATTATTGTTCTTTTATAGACTCAGAGCTGTAAGGGACAGTAAAGGTCACTTAGATGAATCATTTCATTCTTCAGAGGAGGAAACTAGTTTCTCTGTTAGGAATGTCTCATTCCCTAATGTTTAATTAAGTAAAATTTCTCAAGTGAAGAGCTGTTGGTAAGAGAGCTCGGTGAGGGAAAACACGACCAAGCTAATGTGTTCATCTCCTTACCCAAGCAGGAAACTGATTTTCCTGTTCTTCTGGTCCTTCCGTCTTTCAGCCCTGGAAATGGAAAAAGTGCCCAGTTTAATTAGGGCACTTGGAGACCCACAGCTTCCACCGCCTAGCTATACCTCCTTCCTCTTGAAAAAGTGTTAAAAGAACCTTCGTGGTGCTATTACAGAGCCCAGCAGCTAAAAATGATCTGTTTGTGTAAATAGTCTAATGTGGTTTAGTGGTAAGATACCTGCCGAAGGTTTGAACGGAGAAATTCATGCGCAAAAACAGGTGTCTGTGAAAACCCCTGACACTTCAGGCCAGGTCAAGAAAAACTGAGAGTCATTTAAAAATGAGCACGGGCTTTGTATTCTATTTTGTATTCCACATAAACTGCTCCATTACTTAAACAATTCATAGTTTTGTCCCCCGGGTGCTTAATGGCATCATTGTCTTTCCATAGTAACCTGCTCAGTTAAAAATATAGAGCCTCTTGTCCCCTGGGCCTAAAATCTTCAAGGATCTTGGCCACCCAACAGGTTCTCAGCCTGTTTCTCAGCCATTTAAACAAATTCTTGCTCTATTTATAAGTTCAGCTTTCACGTCCAATCACTCTGCTAAGCGGGAAGGAGATGTTACATACAGTTAAAGTGTTGATAAGGGATGTCGCAGGGGTAACACTTTTTGTTTCAGTCTTTAAGCATGATAGTTTACTTCAGAACAACTTCATAATTGCCACCTACCTATGAGATATGAAGACCTAGAGGGTACAAAGCATGTTTCTTATAGACGGCAACACAGATCACCAAGAAACTCACCCTCAAAAACGATGCTCATGCAGCTGTTAACTTACTCATATTAGCAATTAAAATATACCCCAGAGTTTTCAGTTTAAATAATGCTGGGTCTTAGTCTACTTAACATTTGATCCCCTAAATGGGAAAATTTTAATGTATAATTCTTACCTTCAGAGAGTTTTATGGTTTTTAAAAAAAAGATAGCAAGCTTTTATGAATGATTTATAAATTCATTTCTCTTGTAATATATCCTAGGTAACATTTGACCTATTTCCAGTGCTAATATTTCTTTAGATTTAATATGTTAAAAATAGGTCAACTTTGAGGACTTCCAGTTAAGATGGAGGCATAAATAGACATGCTTCACCTCCTCACACAAGCTTAGAGAGGATTACAACCAGATATCAAAACAAGTGACACCCAGAACCATCAGAAAATTGAGCTGTATGGAAGTCCAACAACCAAGGATTTACAGAAGCCACATTCATCCAGATGGGTAGGAGGGGCAGAGTCTCGGAGATGGGCAGAGAGGCACAGAGACGAGATGTGGCACAGAGAGGCAGCAATGGTGGCGGCAGAATGGACGGTCCTGCATTCATGTATGGTGGATAAAAATCAGGAGGGATACCTTAGGAGTGAGCAGTCCCAGCCCCAGGCCAGACACACAGCCCAGGGTTCCAGTGCCAGGAAGATAAATCCCCATAACTGTAAAAACTAGTGGAAGTTGGCTATAAAAACCAGTAGAGCTTGGGGCAGTGGAAGAAACTCCCAGATTTTCAGGAGACACAAAGCTACCCACTCTGGGATTCACCACCTGGGCAATAGCAGGGAGGGTGCCAGTCACATACAGGAAATGGGTGAAGTGACTCGAACCAGGGCAAGTAATGGGCAAACCTCCAGAAGCCAGGCAGTGGCATTGTCACCTCTCTGAGCCCTCCCCCACACAGAGCCACAAAACAGTGAAGCATGTCCCCCACACTGTCAATTACCTAAAGCTCTGCCCCACACAATTTGCAGGTGTTTTTTCTACAATAGGCCATACCTAAGACGGGGAGTCAAAGCAGCTCTACCTAATATAACAGAAACAAACACAGGGAGACTGCCAAATTGAGGAGATAAAGAAATATAAGCCAAATGAAAGAACAGAACAAAATCCCAGAAAAAAGAACTAGATGAAATGGAGATCCAACCTATCACATGCAGAGTTCAAAACACTGGTGACCAGGATGCTCAAAGAACTCATTGCGTACAGCAGCAACATAAAGGAAAAAATGAAGGTTTCACTATGTGACATACAGAAAAATCTGGAGGGGAGGAAGCTAGGATTCAAATCAACGATTTGGAACATAAGGAGGAAATAAGTATTCAACCAGAGCAGCCAAAAGAAAACAATTAAAAAAAAAAAGGATACTATAAGGAGCCTCTGGGATATCTCCAAATGTATAATCCGAATCATAGAGGTGCCAGACAGAGAAGGTGAAGATCAAGAAATTGAAAAGTTATTTGAAAAAATAATGAACGAAAACTTCCCTAATTTGTCAAAGGAAACAGGCATACAAGTCCAGGAAGCACAGAGAGTCCAAACAAGATGTATATGAAGAGGCCCACTTCAAGACACTTCATAATTAAAATGTTGAAGGTTAAAGATAAAGAGGGAATCTTAAAAGCAGCAAGAAAAAAAGCAGGCAGAATGTTACCTACAAAGGAGTTCCCCATAAGACTATCATCTGATTTCTCGGCAAGAAACTTTGCAGGCAAGAAGGGACTGGCAAGAAGTGTTCAAAGGACCTACAACCTCGATTACTATATCCAGCAAAGCTATCATTCAGAATTGAAGGGCAGATAAAGTGCTTCCCAGACAAGGTCAAGCTAAAGGAGTTCATCATCACCAAGCCCCTTGTATTCACCAAGTATTCACCAAGTATTATGTGAAATGTCAAAGGGACTTATCTAAAAGAAAGACGATCAAAACTATGAACAGTAAAATGATAGCAAATTCACAACTATCAACAACTGAGTCTAAAAATACACACTAAGCAAACAACTGTAACAGTACAGAGTCATACATATGGAGATCATTTGGAGGGTTATCAGCTGGAAAAAGGAAGTGGGGGAGTGTGAGTGGGGAGGTTCAGGGATTAAGGATCATAATTGGTAGGTACAAAATAGACAGAGGGGTATAAAGAATATAGTATAGGAAATGGAGAAACCAAAGAATTTATGTGCAGGACCCATGGACATGACCTGAGGGAAAGAGGATACTTGGGCTACAACCATATCTTGGCAATTGTAAATAATGCGGCAGTGAACATAGAGGTGCTTATGTTCTTTCAAATTAATGTTCTGGGTCCCTTTGGATATATTCCCAGAAGGAGGATTGCTGGGTCAAAATGCAGATCCATTTTTAATTTTTTGAGGTAACTCAGTACTGCTTTCCACAGTGGCTGCACCAATCTTCATTCCCACCAACAGTGCAAAAGGGTTCGTTCCCCTTTCTCCATCCTTGCCCCCATTTGTTGATTTATTGATGATAGCCATTCTGACAGGTGTGAGATGATATCTCATTGTGGTTTTAATTTGCGTTGTTCTGATGATTAGTGATGTTGAGCATCTTTTCATATGTCCTTTGGCCATCTCTATGTCCTCTTTGGAGAAGTGTCTATTCAGGTCCTTTGCCCATTTCTCAATTGGATTGTTTGTTTCACTTTTATAGTCAGTTGATGTTCAACAGAAGAAGCAAGCACAGATAGTTTATTCAATGAATGATGTTGGGAAAATTGGACAGGTATGTGCAGGAAAATTAAACTAGACCACCTTCTTATACCACACACAATAATAAATTAAAAATGGGTTAAAGACTTAAATGTTACACCCAAAACCATAGAAAAAATTGTAGAAAAAAACATGGTTAGCCAAATCTCAAACATTGCTTGTAGCAATATTTTATCAGATGTAGCTTCCCAGGCAAGGGAAACAACAGAACAAATAAGCATATAGGACTACATCAAACTAAAAAGCTTTTGCACAGTAAAGGAAAACATCAACAAAATAAAAAGACCACCCACACAGTGGGAGAACATATTTTGTCAATACATCTGATAAGGGGTTAATATCCAAAATTTATAAAGAATTTTTAAAAGCTACCAGGTATTTTTAAATACTCTTTTGTTTAATTTAGCTCGATTGTTACTTAAGTCAATCAACTTATTCCATCCCTGATCAACTGTGGCTGAAATGTTAATACGCTTTCTCAGGGCA
Source organism: Carollia perspicillata (assembly GCA_004027735.1). Taxonomy (NCBI): domain Eukaryota; kingdom Metazoa; phylum Chordata; class Mammalia; order Chiroptera; family Phyllostomidae; genus Carollia; species Carollia perspicillata. Next base: position 13,487 of record PVKM010006507.1, on the reverse strand, counting down.
GGAGCTCCTCCTGTTCTCTTCTGGCCGCCTCACACCCAGCTCCCGTTTCTGCCTTACATCCTTGCTTTCTGCAGTTTCCAACAACTACGATCCCTTTTTTCAGTAATTAAATTTAGGAATACTTTGATATGTATGTAGCATATCTAATCATTTTCTATGGAAAGCAAAGAATATTAATACAAGAAACATATATATATATCGGCTACCCGGGTTAAGAAACCTACATTGTACCTACTTTCTGAAGCCCCTTCTCTGTGTCCCTATTTAGATAACTCAGATGAATTTAATGTCTGTTCCCTCAGTCTTACACCCTTCCACATCTCCTTCCCCCCAAAACACACACATATATGTGTCCCATAATAACTTCTTATTGCATGTTCTTCAATTTTATTTAAAAGGATTATATTGTGTGTGTTTTCACAACTTGCTTTTTTTTGATGCAACATTTTTTTTTCAGATTTACCCATATTGATTTCTGTGGCTGTTTATTCATTTTTTTGCTGCTATCTAGTTTTCCATGGTATGAGCATATCACATGTATTTATCTGCTGATGGATATTTAGCTTAGTTTTATTTGTTTGCTGTTAAAAATGATGCTGCGTTAAACATTTTTATACATTTCCTGACTACTGAGAAAATAATTTGTTAGAAGTATACCTTCTAGAAAACTAAACTAAATAAACTATTAAGTTTCCATATTTCTTTTTTACTGGCTAATGACAAATTGTTTACGAAAGCCAGTTTATGTTTTACAAGCGAAGCATGGGAGTTGTTACCACTGGATATCATCTAGTTTTGGATGTTTGGCAATCAATAGTTGTAAAAGGCTGTCTCATTAGATTTGTATTCGTATATTTCTGGTTTCTGATGAGGGTGAGCATATTTTCATAAGTTTATTGGTCATTTGTGTTTATTCTTTTTGAAAGCCTCTTTGTATCTTTATGCATTTCTATATCCAAATGCCTGTTTTTGTATCTTTATGCATTGTTTCTTGGGTTGTCTTTTGTTGCTATTCTATTTTTTAGCATTTCTTACATCTTTTACATACTGATTTTCATTAGCTATATGTGTTGAAGATAGATGGCATCTTTAAAATGCATTGTATGTTGCTATCATCCAGCCAAGAAAGACTGTATTTTTTTAAATAATGCATTGAAACCCAGTGAGTTATTTATGTTATTTTTTACCCAACTTTCAGTTGGACTCCAAGCCATTGTATATTCAAGAAAAGACCTGGCACTTCTCTGAATGATGGTACAGAATGCTTTGTTAAATCTTTCTTTTTGATTTTCTTTCTCTGATAAAGACAGATAATCATTCTTTTTATAGAATTTGCAATTCTAGTTTTACTTGCAAGGTCCAACATCTTCATCAATGCAAGTTTATAGTCAGCATTTGAATTCAAGTAAAATTTATTTCCTCATCCAGTAATAACTAGCACCACATACGCTTTATCAGAGTTTCCAACAGGAGACTTTCCATTTGAGGATTATGATCAGCATTTAATCACCTAAAAACCTTGTACAGAGTCCTGATTGTTTCAGGAAGTGATTTTATGAGAAAAATACTGTAAATGAGAGATACTTCTAGTCTAGAAAATATATAGAAATTTCCCTTTTCAGGAAAATTTTGAAGTTATTTGGATGAAAACCCCCAAAAAGATTTGTTACCTCTTATTTTTATTTCATAGCTTATTTGCAGTGCATGATATAAATGTGATTAATGCCAGATATTTTATTCTTACTCCCTTAATATACAGAAAACGTTTGTGGGGGCTAAATGGATACCCTTTCTAAAATATGAAACTAATATTAGTATAGTTCATAGGTGTTCCATTTTATTTTTCAGAATTTGTGAGACCAATATTAGTAATTTAATTTTTAAAGGCCAGAATACCACAAACTCTGTTTTATTAGACGACATTTTTTTCCTTTTTTTTTTTTTTATCAAGGCTTTAAAAAACCCACAACTTGTTACCTGGACATATTCTTTAAAAAAAAAGTGGTAAAGGTTGCATTGAATCAAAAATACTTATTTTTAGTAACATAAAAACCAAAACCATATACAACCCAATTTGGCTTCTAAAATCATATTCTGCTTCGTCTCAGATTACATATTATTTTATATGTCATCAATGCTCCTTCCACTCTTAAAACATATTAAATCAGCTTGTAACACGCTTCTGCTATTTTGTGGAAATTTGTTGGAATCTGAAAATAAACACGAACAGGAAAATGAGATCCTTTATTTATAGTATGTGAGGGACTTCTGAGTTTTGTGCTTAGAGTGAGAAAAGTCTTCACAGACCCGGACATCTTGGTAGAAGGATAACTGGAGAGGGTCGTGGCAGTGGCTCATAGGTAAGCGGGAGCAAATCAGCGAAGTAAATTTGTAGTGTTCTTCCCACATCAAAGATAGAAGCCGGCACTGCTTTCCGTGTTCCTTTCCACTAACTTGTTAACTGTCTTCTTCAGACGGAAGATGCACGCTTCTGTATTTCCCAGCTCTGAGAGATATTTTGGTGCTCTAAAGGCCTTTGTTCTCCATGTTTGTTTGCTCACCAGTGTCACTCCGAGTCTGTGGAGACCAAGCAGATGCCCCCAACACCTGCATTAACTGTTCTCTGTTTTATGGTGGGAAAAGATGATGATAATAGCATAGGCATTTGGGTTTATATCTTATCTGGAAAAGGCTTTGGTTCTATCATATACATTTTGATATTACCATGAAATTCCTGGAGACAAGATTTTGTTTTTTGAGTAACATTTAAAAGTAGTATGAAAATATCTGATACTTTACTTATATTAAATTTGACTCTAGCATGGGTGATATTTGAAGGAATTATCACCAACATAGATAGCATTAGAAGGATGAGTGCTGTATTTTTCCACTTTTTAACTTTAATCTTTTGTTGTTCAGAATGAATATTTTGTTACTTATAGTTTTTTTTTCATAAAAACTGCCAAGTCACACCTATCCTTTTGCCACAGTTAAGGAATGAGAGTGTCATTTTTTAAAGCTATTAATGAGCATTTTGCAGTGCCACATATGAGGTCTGTCCAGAAGGTATGCAGCCATGTAATATGAAAAATAGAGACATTTATTGAAAAGATACAAGAATCATTGTACACAGAACAGTGACGCCTCAGTTCCTTTCAAAGTAGACACTTTGGGACCTCACACAGTTCTCTCCGTTGCCATCAGCTGCCCCATCATATTTTTCTGAATCTCAACAGTCTGAAATCTCTTCCCTTTCTAAGGTGATTTTAGTTTTGGGAAAAGCCAGAAAGTACAGGGTGCCAAAACTGGGCTGTTAGGGGAATGAGTCACCTGGGTGATTTGGTGTTTTGCCAAAAACTTCTGCACGAGACATGATGTATGCGTGGGTACGTTATCTTGATGAAGCTGCCAGTTACCAGTTGCCCATAGCTGTGGCCTTCTGACAAATCTGAATATTTTCTATGGAGAAATGTTCGAGCTTAACAAAAAATCTGATGCAGATTTGTTGCCCTGCTCACTCAGTCATTTTGAATGTGATAGCCACATAGTACACTTGCTCACTCAATGGAGTCCATTGCGCCCACTGACTAGTACAGTGAGGTTCTCATTGTTCACACATGCACATTCCAGCCCACTCTCCTTAGCTGCCAGGTTATGTTGATATCACACAAACTGTTCTCTTTATATTCACAATAATTGGACATTTTTGGACAAACCTCATATTGGCATATATTTGCATAATATATGTATATTACAGCAAGTGATCATTTTATGGACAAGCCTAGGAAATAGGCCACTCAAAAATGAACTGTAGTAATTAATTTTATTATAATAAAATCAAGAAAGGTTATTACTAAGTGTCATGAACCACAACATGGTTGAATTTGTAGTAGTGTTTGGTCGTGATGTGTTTTCTCTATTAGGAATGTCTTAAGCCTTTTTACAACCTTTGAAAAAATATAGATTAGGAGCTTTTAAATTATGATTTTCACATAAATTTACATGGTCATTTGATTTTCTTATAATCAGGATATCCAGAGTACTGGTAATGCTCATCCTGCATTTGAATATTTGAATGTCTACAGCTTTATATAGTTGGAGGTTTTTTAATAACAGAAAATAGGAAAAAGTACATTTATTCTTATGACAACATTAAAATGTGAGGGAGAACACCAGCTTTCATCCACATTACACTGAGCTGCTAAATATGTTTCTTGAACTTGTTTTTCCTAGTTTTCTATATTACTTTAAATGTGATTTTAAATATAGAACTCAAATATTTGGATGTATTTAAATTAGCCTTGATTTGCAATAAGCTAGTAAATGGCCTATTGCATATAGACTTTGGATGACTGTTTCTTAGACTTCACAACAGTAATATGATCTCTAAGAGGATGGGGTAGGATAACAAGGTGTAAGCCAGAGTGGCGAGTCCATCATGTGTCCCTGATGACTTTGAGCTAGTTCACCATATCCCAGCGACAAATATGCATGCGAGGAGAATAAAACCTCTGTTTGACACAGAGTTCCAAATGAGACTACTTAAAACAGATCTTAAACCGATAGCATTGACCCTTCTCTGCACAAACTTTGTTGAAAGTCATTGGATTTGCTTTAAAATGTGTTAGTTGCCAGCTGTTTGGGACAGGATCTGAGACAAAAGGATTCACCTGCAGTATGATGTTGAATGTTCTGAGTGAATGAATGTAGATATCCTGAGATTTGAGTTTAGTTCATGGTTAAAAGGGAATCAAGCAGATACCTAAGAAGTTACCTAGGCTGCAGAAAAACATTGGCTGTGTACCTTTTCAGTATGTGGCATCAACCTGTGATTCTAGACAGCTTGTTAAGTGGGCTTGATCATACTTTGACCTGCCAACTTGAAATAAAAGGGGGAAGAAGGAATTTCTTTGAAGCTCCATGGCATAAGTAATTAATTAGAGTTGCTTCACTCAAGATGGGAGAAAGAAACCCTTTCGGGTTAAACCAAGGAAAATTCTCAGCTGGCTAGTTGGAAAGTTTCTCCTAAAAAAAGGGAAGTATGTACCAAGGGTGTGGAGAAGGGTGGGTGAATTAACAAGAGTTAGGATGAGGAGAAATATTTTTTATCTGTATCTTACAGTTTTTTCTATAATTATGACACAATATATTTCTTAAGCTTTTATGTACTGCACAGTCTTTCTGATTTACATTGTTTAAAAAATGCAGCACTGAAACTGAATAGAAAGGCCAGAAATAGAACCAAAGGCACTGGTAAATTTAGTATATGATAAAGATAGTATTTCAGATCAGTAGAAGATGGATTACTCAATAAATGTCGTTTGACCAATGGATATGCATTTGAAAAAAATAAAGTTGTGCACACACATCGAACACCAAAACAAATTCCACAGAGATCAAAGATTTGAGCATAAACAAAAAGAATGGATAAAATTGCCATTAGCAAATGTGAGAGAAATATGTATTTGTTTAATCCTGGAGTCAGAAAACCTTTCCAGGTATGACCCCAAACCGAGAAACCATAGGAGAAAAGATGTATGAATGGGAGAACATTAAAAACGTTCTGCATGTCAGGAAAAATACCAGCAAAGTGAAAGACAAATGACAAAATGGGAGAAAAATGTCCAATTCATATAATAGACAAGGTGCTAATAGCCTTACTATGTAAAAGAGTTTTTCGAAAAAAATCACTAAAAACAAAATAACCCAGTTGAATAATGGACAAAGGAAATAAACAGTTAACAGAAAAGGAATTATAAACAGCTTTAAACTTATGGAAAAATCTACACTCTCATTTATAATGAGAAATTGCAAATAGAAACTGCTGCAGGAAGTGTCAGTGCAAACTTTAAAAATGTTAAATGTGCGTGGCCTTTCCCCAGGAATTCCATCTCTAAGAATTTATCCTACGGATGTAATTGCATGTGTGCAGGTAATGTGTATACAGGGTTATGCTTTACACCATTGTTTATAATAGCAAAAGAAGGAAACTTCTGTAATGAGGACTAAGTACATTTTCATACATATGTACAGTGGAACATTAAGGAATCACTCAAAAACCGGTGGCACCTTGCCCTAGCCCTTGTGGCTCATTTGGTTGGAGTGCCATCCTGTACACTGAAAGGTCAAAGGTTTGATTCCCAGTCAGGGCACATACCGAAGTTGTGGGTTTAGTCCCCAGTGGAGCGCATATGGAAGAAACAGATGGATTTTATCTCGCATCGATATCTCTTCCTCTCCCTCTCCCTCTTTCTGTCTCTCCCCACCCCCTCCCTTTCACTCTCCCACCCCCTCAGGTGAGGATTTTAAAAAAAGCTGGAGGTACCTTGTTGTAGACTACTATGAAAGGCCCTCAAAATACATTTAGTAGAAAAAAGTGTGTCTGGAATAAAGTATATGGTAAACAGCACTTATGTAACATACACATAATGGTATATGTGACTGACGCAGGACATCTCATACAGTTTGTGTAAGATAGTAAGAAGCAGTTGCCTTTTGGGAGGGCGGTTACCAGGTAGGAGCATGAGGGATGGGATGGGAAGGAGGCTGGCTTTTCACTGTATGCCAGTCTTACCCTAATGTTGTAACATGTACAAGTATAATCTGTTCCAAAATATGTCATATAAAAAGACAAAAAGCAAAAGAGAAGAGAATGTAGCATTTGTTTCCATTGTAGTTTATCATACCTGCCCTCCAAGGATTACCTGCTTTTCTGAGCATTAGAATATAGTGATGAACAACTATCATCCTCAAGTTGAGTTAATATTTTTTTAGCTAATAGTGCTGAATCTTGCATTGCCTTAGGACTGTCATTGTATATCAATTTGCATTATACTCAAAATATGGACAAGTTAATAGAGGTGTTAATGATAGCAAAGTTTATTATATGTATTTTTTTCAGCACACCACTTTTTTTGTTAAGGGAGACATGGCTGAAAGTTGGATGATTTATATAAGAAAATCATTATTAACTAAAATTTGAGATTTTTTTGTGTTTTTCTTGAAGGGAGAGAAACAAATGAGCAAAATAATATTTTGTGTTAAGATATATGTAAGTGGCCCAGGCTGGTGTGGCACAGTGAAGTGAGTGCCAGCCCCAAAGGGTCACTGGTTCAATTCCCAGTCAGGACACATACCTGGGGTGCAGGCCGGGTCCCTAGGAGAGGGTTTGTGAGAGGCAACCATACATTGATGTTTCTCTCCCTCTCTTTCTCCCTCCTTTCCCCCCCTCTAAAAATGAATAAATAAAATATGTTAAAAAATATACATAAGTGTATTCACTTATTTTTTTAACATATTTTGAGTGGTTAACTTTCTAGGCAGTCATTTCTATACATATATCAAAATGAAAGCATGAGAGGGAAGATAAGAATCCAGTCGAAGAAATATTTTTGGCAATAGATACTATATAACACTGATTTATAGGTTACAGTTTATTCTTTTAAGGATTGTGTTTATCACTAGAACATCCTAAAATTTAAGTCATGGAAATTGACATTGCTGCTGCTGAAACTTTCCTAGACGTTTGGCTTCGTAGCCTAATTCCTGTGTTTCTTAAATTTTTCTTTCTTTATTATGAGACAGGTACATAAGCCATGGATAAACACAGGTGGACAGTAAACCAACAAAGTTCTCAAAATATATTTTGTCTGGCAGGACATTTTGGGGTAATTGCACACTTGGTTCAGAATTTGAAGGTGTAGGTGATATTATTAGCAATTTCAACACAATTTAAATTACTCAGAGAGCTCTAAATGTTAAAATAAGAACTTTTTCATAATTAGTAGCTTAAGTAACTGTTTTCATAATTGTAGAATTTCAGAGCAGAATAAACCATTTCTACATACTAACTTAAGCTTCTTCCCACTGTGTATGACAGGAAATTGAATAGACAGTGTGTTTCTTTACTAGACTGACTCTGCATTTTTAGAGTGATAATCCTTTAAGTTATTTTCTTGCCAGTATTAACGGAACACTGACCTGTTCAAATATTGCTCTGGCAGGATAAATAAGTTGAGTCTGAGACGGAGCTTTCCACACAGTGGTGTTTGAATGGGGAGTATAGAGCCCTGTTGCTTTTAACAAAGGTGAACTAAAGGACAGCTGTCAAAAAAGGTAGGTAGACTTAAAATTGGAGAAAGAGTTATTTTCCAAAAGTGCCCCATTGCCTAGTGCAGACACTGAATTAAAAACGGAAATACATAGTTGAACTTAGTGTTGGTGCACCCAATCCATGTAGAGATTGGGGTAGAACTGTTGAATCTGGAATTTCCGTGTAAAATAAGTTGCGAAAGAATTACAGAATCAGAGAGCTTGAAAATACTTAGCGATCTTTTTGGCCAATCTCTTTTCTTTAAAGATGAGGAAATTGAAAAGAAATTTGAGTAACACCAAGAGTCAGGATTGATTCATGGCCTTTTTCTAAAGTCCTCAATAATAAATTTCCCACAGGTAGGTACAGTTAAATGTGTCGATACAGTATTTTACCTTTATTCCCTATGATAGGTCCCTTTGCGGATTGCCCCATATTCTTGTTGAAGGCCTGAAAGAAAGTTTGTGGGCCATGAAAGATGAGACTTACAGGCTAGATCATACAGTTTTGTAGGCCCTGGTCTGGTCTTCTACAAGGGCAGTGCGAGGCCAGGCCTTACAGAAGTGATGTGATTAGAAGTGTGTTTTTAAAAGATTACTTTGGGGAATCAGTGGTCACTAGGAGATCAGTTAAGAAAGTGTTGTTTTGGACTAGAAGGTTGTTGTGTAGATAGAGTGAGGTAGTTAGGGAAGAGTAATATTTTCAACACTTTACTAATTTCTAGAGACCCAGGCATCAATTTAGCAATATTTGGTAAGCTTGCTTTTGTTTGGTGTTGCTTGCTATTGTTGCTCTCTGTCATACATTCTCATCATTTAATGTAATACCTGAATATAGAGAAACTGAAGAGTCTTGGAGTTTTATACATGTTTCTAGTAAATATCATATGTAATGAGTTTGGGAATATCACTTAAAATTACATGTAATGTGTATAGTGTTCATATTTAAATATTACATATGTCTGATTGGCATTTGAGTTTTATTAACAGTTTCAGATTGTATGATTTTTATGATATATTAGTGAATAAGATTACATTTTATAACATTTTATGGTACTCGGAAGTGTCCATTGAAATCTCGACATCTCTGGATTTACACATCGTTTTGAATTTGTTCATGGGTTAGAATTTGCAGCTCCTACCTGCAGTTTGTATCACCTGCTCAGCCCTTTGTTGTGCCTCTGTACAGGTCCCGTGCCCACCTGCCCACTCCCTTCAGTGACTGAACCTCGCTCTTCTGTCCCCCTCTGGCTGCCTGGTGAAGGGTGCTGTTACAGAACGGCACACCTGCCGTTGAGCATGTCAGCCCTCTTAAATCCCAGTCCTATATACAGACATTCTTACTGTACATATTTCTCTTGCCTAATAACACAGGAAGAAAAAATAAGTAAGTTTTCAACTTACACTCTTTGGGGTTTATGCCCTCCAAATTACCATGGGATCAAAAGGCATTTGTAAAGCAAAATTTTACTCCATTCATTCACTCATTCATTCATTCATTTACTCACACGAAATAATTAAGCATTTCCATGCTATTTGTTAAGTTTTCTAATATGGGACTATTTAAATAATTTTATGGTCTCTTGGTCTGCTTTTAAGTTCACAAAGTTATCAAGATAACAGTGCACATTGGAAAACATGATGTTGGGTGGTTAAATACAGGGTTAGGTGTATAGATAGTATGTCGGAAACCATTAGCTTTTTATTTCTACTTCCTGTTTATAATGGGAATAAAATCTGTCCATTTTAGTTTTTCTATAATAAATACTAGCTTTAAATAAAACTTTAAATTTTAAAAAGCACAAACAAAATACTAGAGCCTTTAAATAATAATAGCTCTTTTATTTTATTATTGAGGCATTTATAAGCTGATCATTTTGTCTCATCAGATATTCTTTTGTTTCTGGAGCACCAACGTGTTTATTTTGGCTTCTAAAGCTTTAGAAGGACAAGTTATTTGGAGAGTAATTGATGCCAACTTTATTAAAAACACCTCTTGTGTTTTACTAAGCTACTTCTTTGACTAAGATGCAGGGTTACAGTGACCTACTTGATTCTCACACACCACTCCTTACAAAGGAGAAAGAGAAATGGAAATTTTGAAGGAGATGGAGTTTGTGAGGTTTGTATTTCATAGTCTACTCTACAAGGAAGCAGTGTGTTCATTTTCATTATACTTTCAGCACAGTTGACTTCTGAAATGCAAATGTTAAACTACTTTGAAGATTCAGAATTTGAAATGAGAATATGAGATTGGAAAATGCAGGAGCTATTTGATTCTTTTTCATCTATTAGTGATTGGAGTTTTAACACTGTAAAGTAGCACACAACAGTTGAGTAGTCAACTTCTTTTATTAATTAATACTTCTCTTCCCTCTCTTTCATCTTGGCCTCTGCACCATGAAATAGATCCCTTTGCCTCTTTTTTCAAAAATAAGAGAAAACATTAGATAACAACTTTTTCAGTTCTCTCTCCTCTACCTTTCTATGATGTTGATTTTGCATACTACAACCCTGTCGGATCGGGGAGCCTTGCTCTTTCTCCAAGGCAGTCCAACTCCCGCGTGCTGAATTCATCCCCCTCTATCTCACATGGTGCTTTTATTCTGATGTTTATTCTCCATCCTATCCTTACCACGTTCTCATGTAAACTGCTTAACATAGTCAAGACTTTGAATGCTATGAACTGAAAAAGGAAGCCTTCCTGTAGCCCTGTAATTTCTTCTCTTCTCCTTTTCTCTCTCCTTTCACAGCCATACTTCTTAGATAATTGCTCCATATTTTTCTATTTCCTTTTACAACTCCAATGCTATTCTTGGCACCTGTCATTAATAAGGTCAACCAGAAACTCCAACTTGCTAGGTCCAGTGATCTATTTTCAGGAGTCACATTATCATCCTTCTAAATATCTAACTTTATAAATTACTCTTTCTCAAAACTCGCTTTTCTCTTGGCTTTTTACTACCTCTGTCCCTTTTCTCCTTATCAATTTTGACTTTCTTGTCTTATTTCTTGATTTCTTTGGTTGCTCGTCCCATGAAGGTTGGGACTCCTAAAGGGCCTGTGTTTGGTTCTCTTCTTTGTACTGCAGGGGCTACTTGGATGGTCGCAGTCATTGTCACAAGTTTATACCCCATTATTTACATGCCCGTTTCTCCCTTATCTGGTTTCTACCTAAGATCTCATGCCTCTTCTCCAGACCCATATTTCCAACACCCTGTTGGAAATTTACTGGATACTGGGAGTTAGGAATCAGAAGACTGTTGTTACAAAAGATAATAAGGGAGTAAACTCAGGAGTCTCAGAAGGAATAGGGAAGCCAGATGTTTACAAAATACAGTAAAGAGGTGGAATCCTCAGAATCTTATATTACATTTGATTGGGGAACTGGGACTGAAGGAGTGACTTTGAGATTTTGAGCTTGGTCTCTTGAAAGTTTGTGACTGCATTAAGATTTGGGATACAAGAAAATGAGCAGGTCTTTCCAAGATGAGGGTTGCATCTTTGAACATGTAGAATTGGAAGTATCTGTTTGATGTCAGCTATTTATTTGACTTGTATGAGTATAACATTTCAGAGAGATCTGGTATGGATAATGGATTTGGAAGGAGCTTATCTATAGGTGGACATTGAAGAAATGGGAGAGAACACAGCACAGGAGTGAAGAGAAGGCTAATGTCACAGCATTTTATAAACATTCTACTCACATTTCCCACCCCTTCTCTAGCCATTTCTCCCCATCTTCACATGTAAACTTTGTTGTAACCATGGCAAATTAGTTGACATTCTCTTAATGTGCCACGTTCTCTTTCCTTTGTCTTAAAATGCATCGATCAGTGTTTTAATCTGCCCTGCCCATCTGGTGAATTTTATACTAGAAAATTTAGCTTAAATAACATCTCTAGGAAGCTGTCATAAGGTTTAAGCATTCCTCCACCTCAGCTCCCACAGAGCCCTATAGAGCACTTAGGACATTTTTTTCTGTGACTTCATATATAGATGGTACCAGTCCCACTGTACTATCTTCTATAGGCTTAAGTTGGCAGGTTTAGGGCCAAGTTTACTTATTTGTTAAGGCAATAGAATTTTTGGTGGAATGTTTTATGATTATGTGGCTCATTAACCTTATAATAAAGATAACTTAAAAATTAATGCCTGGCCATGTTAATATTTAAATATGACTTTTGGAAGGTCCACTAAGAAAATGCTTCTGAATTCTTGGTTAAGCTCTGTGAGCTCACCAGAGAAAAGGACCAGTAAATTTAAACAACCTATAATCCCCCTCCATACTGCTAGTCTTATTTTCATAGTGTAATAAAATACAAAGAAATGATAGCTTTATACCTTACCACTAGATGGCTGAATTACATTGTTTTTGAAAAAGAAGTAGAATCTTAATGACTCAAAGTAGCCTAATATGTAGCATTTAGCAAAATGTATCTGATGTTTAAATCTATAATTGTGTGTATACACATACGCACATATATGCACATATATAAATAAGGATTTGAACAGTCGTGTTAATTGGAATTAAGAATGGTTTTTCAAAAACTAATAAAAATTATAACCTTGTATGATTTTTGCTTTAATTTATGATATTATATTTTCATAGGACATATAAAAGGTCAGTATATTTTAAAATTACAATCTCACACAGAGTAGCCATGCACATCAGCTCTGAAGTTCATAAACACTGCAAGGGTGAATTTAGCTCTGTTAGACAACTGCTATCTGTTGTCAGATGAATACATTCACTTTATCTTTCAACACAGTTCTGTAGAGTCTGTTCAATTAAAGGCCAAAATGAAACAAAAAGATAATATACTATTTCTTTTTTTACAAAGATTTTATTTATTTATTTATTTTTGGACGGATGGTCAGGGAGGGAGAAAAAGAGAGAGAGAAACATCAATGTGGGGTTGCCTCTCCAGCACCCCCTACTGGGGACCTGGCCTGCAACCCAGGCATGTGCCCTGACTGGGAATCAAACCATCAACCCTTTGGTTTGCAGGCTGACACTCAATCCACTGAGCCACACCAGCCAGGGCCACTATTTCTTTATTTACATGTTAAGTTGTAAAATATCTTGTTCCAATTTTTAAATCTCCTTGAATCAACTCATGGTCATAAATGCCTCTGTTTTTGGTCAGGCTTCAGGAATATATCAAGTTGAACTACACCAATTGCCACTTTCATTTATCAAAAACAGTCAAATGTCAGCAGTTTCGTGTAATTCAACCTAATACACAATTTTTTTTATTTTTTTTAGTAATTTTCATTTCTTACATGACTTACAGTCAATTGCAATGACCTAAATAGTTCCTGTCATTTTAGGGCTGTTGAGCTTGGTAAGCAAAGGTTTTGACTATGACAGGGTTGTTTCTTTACCTTGTCTG